>CAUYRT010098981.1:0-33045 GCA_963574885.1 Lepilemur ruficaudatus | reverse complement strand
GGCTAGAGTGAGTGCCGTGGCGTCAGCCTAGCTCACAGCAACCTCAAACTCCTGGGCTCAAGCAATCCTTCTGCCTCAGCCTCCCAGGTAGCTAGGACCACAGGCATGTGCCTCCATGCCCGGCTAATTTTTTTCTATGTGTTTTTGGTTGGCCAATTAATTTCTTTCTATTTATAGTAGAGACAAGGTCTCGCTCTTGCTCAGGCTGGTCTCAAACTCCTGACCTTGAGCCATCCGCCCGCCTTGGCCTCCCAGAGTGCTAGGATTACAGGCGTGAGCCACCGCGCCCGGCCAAAATCAGGAAATTAACGTTGATACGATACTATTATCTAATGTACAGACTCAAATTTGATCATTTGTTTCCTAATGTCCTTTTTCTGGTCCAGGATCTTGTTGCATTTAGTGGCCGTGTCCTCTTAGTCTCCTTTAATTTGATAGAGTTCCTTAGTCTGTCTTTGTCTTTCTTGACCTTGACATTTTTGAAGACTACTGGCCAGTTATTTTGTAGACTGCCCCTCAGTTTAGGTTTTTGACATTTTCTTACGATTACGTTGAGAATACGCATTTTGGGCAGGAATGCCATGGAGGGCACATGCCCTTCTCAGTGTATCCTGTCAGAGGATGCACAATGTTGATTTGTTTTATCATTGCTGCTGATAACCTTGATCACATGGTTACAGTAGTTTTTGTCAGGTTCTCCACTGTGAAGTGACTATTTTTCCCTTTGTAATTAGTAGTTATTTTGTAAGGAGAAGATACTTTGAGATTCTGTAGATATGCTCGTTTTTATCATACTTTCTCTGGGGTAGCCATTTTTTAAAATTGTATTCCTTACTGAGGATGCATGTGAACACGGATGTTATTTGTATTAAGCATCCTTTGATGTATTTTGGAGATAAACACAGCCAAAGGTTGGAGGGTTTTTAGGAAGGTAATCTGGGTCATTGAGATGACCACTCTTAAGGCTGGGGCTTACAGGGCCTTTAGTTACGTTTTCATGAAATGTACTGAAAAAGAGGTTGTGTCATTTGTTTGGCCTCCTTTTTAGATACTCTCAATCTTAGAGATTAATTTCAGTTGTATGTTTTAACTACAGAGCGTAGAGCATGTATCTGATCCCAGCTGTCTTTCAGTTTCCTATTCAGAAATGTTTTGGAGAAATCTTTCTGGCCTTTGTCATTCACCATCTTCTTATGAATTTAGTTTCTAGTCCTTTAGTTTCTAGTCCCAAAGTAATGTTTTCATGTAAATACATTGTTTTTCTTGGTAATTCAAACATTCTTATATGCAGGAGAATGGATTGTGTGTGCCAAGTAGTTGTGAGGGAGTGGGAAGCTGTTGGAATGCAGTTACTGAGAGTTAGTTTGTGAGGCTGCTGATGAGACATGTTTGTGTGGTATAAGAGCACTGGACTAAGAATCTAGAGACCTCAGTTATTCTTGACCTCTTTGCTAAGAAGCTTGGATAAATTGCTTAATTTCGGTGACTCACTGTCCTCATTTATAAAATGACAATGTTACACAAGATCAGAGGCCAACCATCAGTAAATTGGGATGTCAGAATTTGGAAGTTCATAATGCTGTTCTCTGTCCTGTCACATGGTACCCTGGTTCTTTCTTTGCCAGGACCCCCAGTCGGAAGCTGAGGGTTTTAATGCTGCCTTTCAGAGAGGGGAATGCAGCTGACTCTGGTCACTTTGTCTTGCCCCTTTAGAACTAACCTGTGACCACCTTCTTCTCTCCTACTGACTCAGTTCAGCAGCACCCAGTAATCTCAGGGTTTGGGACTATGTTGAGGAACCTCTAGATGAGGTTTTAGCAATCTGGATAGAATTAATCTATTAAACCATAGGTATAGGACTTCTGGAGTGGCAGTCCAGGGCACCGTGCTTGGTTTCTTTATATGTTATTTTGCTTAATCCCTACAAATTCATGAATGAGGCATTATTATTCCCCATTTTGCAGATGTGGAAACAGGTTCAGAGAGTTTAGCTTACCTGCCTGAAGGCTAACATAGTTTTCCTTTCTCAGCCTAGAAAATAACCAACACAGAAAAGAAATTTATTCTTATTTCCATAGGATGCTATGGAATGTTTAAGAAGTAAACATTCCCTCTTTTTCATCTTTTAGAATAAGCAAAGCAAAGAAGAAATCAGAAGGGTTGACTCAGAGCATGGTGGACAGATGTATTCAGGTAAACAGTTGTTTTGTATGTTTTTCTCAGCTAAGCTTGCTTTTCTATAGCTTTTTAGGTTTGGTCTTGTTGGCAGTAGCCTCTTGGGCTCTGAAGGGTGAGGGCATATCCACTGGGGCCTCTGGTAGGCATCATTCATAAGCAAAGAGAAGGGAAAAGAGAGAGGGAGAAAAAGAGAAAAGGAGAGTGGTGAACGAACATACGAGTGAAGCATCAGAAGAGAAGGGGCTATTGGAGTAGTGGTAGAGTGTGACCACCCCAGAGCGCCCCTCACTGAGGCACCTTCTGGTCTTCTCAAACCACAGCTACTCAGAGGCCTGGAGTTTGTGCCAGACCTAGTGTGAGTGGGGAAGGACTGGCACATCTTCTGGATGGCAGAGCGAAGGAGGAATCAACTGTAGTGTGAAACTCTCTGAGAGGTTCCTGGTCTCCAAACAAGGACTAATTGGACTTGGCTTTCCCTACACTAGGATGAGATTGTGGACTTTCTCACTGGAGTGCTCACTCGCGCTGAGGGTCATGTGGGCTCAGAGCCTCGGGATCAGGATGCTGAGAAGAAGAAGAAACCCCGTGACGCAGCCCGCAGAGACCTGGCCTTTGAAGTCCCTGAGCGGAGCAGTCGACCTGCCTCCCCAGCCACCAAGCTGCCTGCCTCACCCTCAGGCTCGGAGGTAGAGCAAGCAGGGAGGGAGGCAGGGAGAGGGAGCACTTTTGCTGAGGAGTCAGGACTGCAGAGTTAGTTCCCTAGCTTCCTGGGGATGCCTGTCCACCTTGTCAGTGCTGTAGGACTGTGAGTTCCTACGAGGGGAGTTCTGGGGGTGGGGCATGCTGACTGAGTCAGATTCTCATGGCATTGGCTATCTCTTGGCCTTCTCACCCTAATCAGGATCTCTCCAGTGTGTCCAGCAGCCCTACCTCGAGTCCCAAGACTAAAGTGACCACGGTGACCTCTGCCCAGAAGTCCAGTCAGATTGGGAGCTCTCAGCTGCTAAAGAGACATGTACAGCGGACAGAAGCTGTGCTGACCCACAAACAAGCCCAAGGTATAAGAACCTGGCTAGTGATCCCTTTTGGGTTCTGTCTTCTGCAGTTAATATCATGTGGCAGTTGGAAAGTATTAACATCTGCATATTTTTCCAGGGGAATGTGAGATGCACCCCTTTCCTACATTTCTGTGTAGTCAAAATTAGGTTAAAATGAATACTAAAGGCTATGCATTAGTAGGGTTTTGTGGGCACTAGTTAGAGCTTTGCCTTGGTATTCTGGGGAAGTTAGGCTTTGTGAACATGTATATTGGCCTACAGTTTTCCACCTACTAATTGGAGAAGTTACATCGTCTTTTGTTCCAAGCCTCGACAGCCACTCCTGTAGTTATGGAGTTCTCCAATCATGTGTGCTGGGTGATTGGTTTTATTCATCAGATTCTAGGGCAACTCAGCTGGCACCATGCCCTTTCTTTGTTTTGCCCTTGAAAGAGGTAAGATTTGCACACTGAGACCTTCAGCAAAGTTTATCAGGGTTCTTTGCAGATAGATTTCAGATAAGGTTGGGAATTATTTGTATGGTTGAAATTAAAGTTGAGAGAGCTGTGAGTGCTGTGTATGGAGCTATAGAAAAGGGAGGGTTCAGTGGGTAGGTGAAGAAGGAACAGTATCTCTGCCCCGACTTTGATCCACTTAGGTGGCCTTGAGGTATGGCCTCTTGGGCATCAGTATTTGATGATGCATCTAGGAGCATGTGTCAGCTGAGGTTCTGAGGGGCTTGGGAGTGCCTGGGAAGAGGCAGCAGCCGTAGCTGGCTGTTGAGCAGAGAGATGCAGAGGGAATAGAAGGCTGATCTGCTCACTTCCCCTGTGTTTGTTTTAGTGGAGCCAAAGGGTCAGAACTTAAACCTAGGCCTCTTGTAAGCAGAAATGTGAGTGGATGGGTGAAGGCAAAAAAAAAAAATAAAGAGGCCTGGCCCCTGGGGCCTGCATGGATTCTGTAGTCATGGATGTTCTTGAGTGGTGGGCCAGAGCCAAGTTCTGTGTGGGCAGTGTGCCCTTAGGCTGCTGATGAAGACAGAGCTGGTGGTCTGCTGTGCTTCTATAGGGGGTGGTTAGTTGAGAATCTCAGGCGTTCTAGAAGGCTGATTGGTGAGCTCCGTTTGAAACAGGACCCAGCAGGGGAGAACAGCTGCCTTAGAACCCTGGTTTAGCAGAGCTGATGGGCAAGCAGGGAACAATAGCAGCTAACATAAATGGAGCCCTTGCTACGTGCCACGCCATCTTCTTGGCACTTGACTTGCTGTAGTTTGTTGAGTCTTGGCCGTAGCCCTATGAGGCAGGTCCAGATTATCATCTTCAGTCTATAGGTGATTCTGCAGAGCTGCTGCATGGCAGAGTCAGGTTCCCATGCAGTAACTTTAGAAAGAGCATCTGTTGACCATTTTCTACACCTTTTTCATCTTTTTCTTATTCCCTCTTTTTTTCTCCTTTCTCTGGCTGGCTATGATTCTGTAATTCTTTCTGATTCATTCCAGCACAGTTTGCTGCTTTTCTGAAACAAAATATGCTGGTGAGGAAAGCTCTTCCTCCCGGCACCTCCTCCTGTCTCTTTGGTGAGTATTGTTCTTTCTCTCGCCTATTTGTCCTCTGCGTTCTGCTTTTCTCCACCTCCCTCTTATTTATGTTCCATATCTGCTTCTCATCTGTCACAGTTTGGTTTCCTCCTGTTCTTTTCTTTCTGCCTTTTTGTCTTCTTTTTTTTTTTTTTTGCTGTCTCTTTGCTTATTCTGTGGTCTTTGCTCCTTCTCCATTCTTTTTTTTTTTCTTCCATAATTCATTGAGCCTACATCTTTCTCCAGTCTTTCTGTTTGCTTCTTATGGTGCTTTTCTTGTTTTATCTTAGTGTGGTTCTTGGCTCTGCTTCTCCTTTGTGTGTCTGTGTCTTAGTGCCTGTGAGCCTGCATTTCCTTTTGTTTTTCTCCCTGCCTGTTTTCATTTTTCATCCTGGCGGCCGCAAACCAGCCACTTACCAGCATAAATCCTGTAACTCCTTTCCCTTCCACCATCTTCCTACTCTGATTTTAGCCTGTACATTTCTCCCCTAAGCAGTCCATCTAGTCGGCTGTGCCCTGACTGTGGCCCCATGCCAGGACCCCTCCTCCATCCTCACGTGGCTGCTGCCTTCCTCCCCATCCCCGTTCCTGCTTGCCTGTGCTACAAAGAGGGGCTGGGGTAGACTTGTGGGCTTAAAGAGGAGGTAATCTATGAGGGAACCTGAAGGGTAATTTAAGAGTCCCAGAGTCTTGGCTGTGTGCATGATGAATCTGTCTGATTCAGTGCAGGGGGAAGCCCACGTGTGACACAGATGGCTTTTCTCTGCACTGGTACAAACAACCTGGGTACTAGGTTGTGACATGGGCCACTGTTGCCTGGTTACCTGGGCTAAGGTGCTCCCTCACCTGGTAATTACTAAAAGCCTGCTTTCAGTCCTGGTGGTAGTCCTTGTCATTGTGTCCGTTTGGCAAGTAGACCTTTGACCTTGGGCTTTTAGGGCAGGGTGGGGCTTTTAGGGCAGGGTGGGACTCTTGAGAGCCTTGTGAAAAACTCTCTGTTTTAGAGAGGACTGGATGAGCTGCTCTTTCATGGGTTCTTCATAGAATATTTAATGTCCCCAGCTTTGTGGTGATGTGGGTAGAAATTAAAACAGGACAACGATAACATTCTTTGAATCTGGGAAGAACTGTTTAGATCCACTGTGGCGAGTCCTCTGTTTTTGTTATTGTTGTTAGCCTTTGCTAAGCAGCGTCAGGATGACTTTTGTCTTTTTATTCCTACCAACTCAGGGCTCCTTCCCTTCTGACTCTAGAGCAGGGTGAGGGTGGGCACAGAGCCGTGTTCGGAGAAGGCACAGTTAGGTTCACTGTGGGCGGGGTCTGGGGGGTGGGTTTAAAGCCTGGGCGGTCTCCTTTGAAGTGTGGCCCTGTACTTGGGGGCCCTTGGGGTGTTTTTCCCTTGTATTCTCACACGTGGCCATGCCTGTGCTAGTTGACTGGCAGTGTCTGTTGGGCTGTTTTGGGTTGTGGAGGATTTCACCTCAGCTTCATCTCTTAGTTCCCATTTCATCGGAACCAACGGAGGAAACAGAGAAAGAGGATCTTAGGGTCCAGCTGAAGCGGCATCATCCCGCAAGTCCTCTTCCTGGCAGTAAGACCTCCAAGCGACCGAAGATCAAGGTGTCCCTTATCTCCCCAGGGGAAACAGCTGGAGGGCCTTGTGCTCCTTCCCAAGGAGGAGCTCCAGAAGGTGAGTTTTTCTTGGCACATTTAAATAAGAACTGACCGAGCTCTCCCGGGGTACACAACATTGCCCTCTTGGTGGCTACCAGCCCACAGCTCAGCCTCTGCCTCACTGTAAGAGGTGCCCCAAGCAAAGAAGACACAAGGTTGCACAAACAGGGAAGGTGGACAGTGTCCTCGCCTGAATGAGGACCAGTGAGGCAGAATATGAGAGGAAACTGTTGGATCATTCAGAGCATCATGTATTTTGTTTTTTTTGGGGGGGGGTGGGGGGTTTTAATTAAAGATAATAAAATATTTCAGAAAGTTTAGAAAATAGAAGGAAAAAAATAACCCCACCTTCCCTACTGTAACATGGTTCTTTTTTCATCTTCTAGTTTTTGTCCATAATATCTTACATTTAGCCTGAGTTGTGGAACCTGGAAAGGTAGGGGCTAAAGAGGACTAACCAGTAGCCTTGGGGTTTTCTCTCTTTTAGCTGCAGGTGGGAAACCCATCACCATGACACTGGGGCAGGCTTCTGCAGCAGCCAAGGAGCTCACAGGACTTCTTACCACAGCCAGGTGAGTCTGTTTCTTGGTCTTTCTCTGTTTCCTTTTTCTCTTTACCCATTTCCTGAATCATGTAATACTTCGGGAAGATGATAGATTCTGGATTCTTTCGCTTATGGGAATATGACTTCTTTCTGATTGGAATCTTTGTCTTTTGGGTCAACTCAGAGTTCATTTTTACTTAAAGATTACAAAGTGTTTCCTGGCTCTTACTCTAAGGCCTGAGATCTTTACTTTAGGCCTGACTTGTAGAAGGACTAGAGTCCAGGTTTGGAAGGTAGGACAAAGAAACTGAAGGTTCTAGCCTTGTGTCCACTGCTGAAGCCTTGCTGGGCCCCATTCTGGACCTTCCCTGTATTGCTAGGGTCTGCTGCCCTCTGACCTTTGGATGATGGTGCTCCTTTCTATGTCTCCAGGTCCAATGCTTCTGAGGGTGGAGTCTCAGCCAGCCCAGCCCCTTCAGTGGTGGCAAGCAGCACTGCGCCCAGTGCTTTGCACACAATCCAAAGCCGCTTGGTGGCCACCTCTCCTGGTAACTCCCTCCCAGGTATCTTGTAGCCCAGCTTTCTCCCCTCCCAACAGAGTCTTTCTTTCTGGAGGGGGATCCTAGGAAAGCATCCCTGGAGCTAAAGGATGTGCCTCTGGGTCTTAAGAGTGGTCATAGAGGCTTGATGTGAAGCTGGAACTAGCTTGGGTCGGGGGATTCCTTGGCCTTTATAGTGAGTATACGTCCCAGTCTGCAGGGAAGGGAAGGGAAATAGCTGATAGGAGATTAGTGTACAGTCTTCCCTCTGTATCCACAGGGGATTGGTTCTAGCACACCCCCCCCCAATACCAAAATACACAGATGCTCAAGTCCCTTATATAAAATGGCATCATGTAGTTGACCCTCTGTATCTATTAGTTCCATAGCTGCAGGTTTCTGTGTGTGGTTGGTTGAATCTGTGGATGTGAGGCCCACAGATATCAGATGGTCAACTGTATTGTGTTCATTTTGGTGTTTCAACACATATAACTGAATAAAACTGGAAATGGTGCTATCCTGGGCATTAGCAGCACGAGACATTTTCTGCCTATGCTTTCTCCAGCCCCCCACCCTACATTGAAAGGCTAGTTGCCTGAGCCCAGTAGGGCTGAGGTACTGCAGATACCCCTCTCCTTTGAGAGGGCCTTCCTCTTTGAGGCCATTGGACTGTGTAAGGTGAAGCGTAAGTTAGGTATTTGGAATTCTTCTGGCTTAAAAAATCCTTCTTCCCTGGAAAGAAAGGGAATTTAGATTTCTCAAAACTGCCAAAATGTAGGACTGGTGGTTTGGAGCAGGTTGGGATGTGCAGAGTCAATCTAAGGCAGTGTCTGGCATAGTACCTTTCTTCATGTGGCATCTGGTGTTTGCACACCTGCCTCAAGAGACCTTCCTGGCATCTTTCTGAGGGCAGGGGAATGTCCAAGGGCAGGAACATTGGTGTTTTAGTTGGTAGTGTGAGGGTGGGTGAGTGTGGCTGTTCTTGGGATACTTGCAAGTGATTGAGCCTGTGCCTGTTATGTCCTCTCCTAGGGGCCACATCAGCCAGCAGCCTCCTCCAAGGCCTCAGCTTCAGCTTGCAGGATATCAGCAGCAAGAGCTCTGGCCTCCCAGCAAATCCTTCCCCGGGGCCAGTCCCACAGGTGCACATCTGCTTTCCACTGGGCTGGGCAGGTGTGGGGACAAGGCCTTCTCAGTTTAGTTGGTTTTGGCAGGGATACTGGGTCTGGAGTAAGTGGGTCAGGGACACACAGCCTTCTCTATTAATACATAGCTAGGAGCTGCCAAAGGTTAAGGTCCATCGCTTATTTTGTGATCTTTGGCAAGTTTCTTGACCTCTCTGTTTCCTTGTGTGTAAAATGAAGTAATAATAGTATTTCCCTCATAGATTTGTCTCATGGATTAAATAAGACAATGTATGCAAACTGCCTGGAAGAGTACCTTGCATGTAGTAGGCACTCAATACATGTTAGCCTTTAATATTATGCTGTGGGCCCTCCAAACTCGAATGTTGCTGTTGGGCGACAGCTTCTGATCACCTGGGCTTGTGTGTCCCACAGGCCACCAGTGTGAAGTTGCCCACCCCCATGCAGAGCCTGGGTGCCATCACCACGGGCACCAGCACCATTGTCCGTACCATTCCTGTGGCCACCACTCTCTCCTCCTTGGGTGCCACTCCTGGTGGGAAGCCCACAGCCATCCACCAGCTGCTGACCAATGGGGGCCTCGCTAAGTTGGCAAGCAGCCTCCCTGGCCTGGCTCAGATCTCTAACCAAGCATCAGGTGAGTCTCTCATGAGAACTGTGGGGACTCCCAGATCTGGGATCTTCCCTCAGCGCCTTCCCATCTCACATGGGCAAGGTATGATGTTGAACCCACCTGCATAGGATCCTGCCATTGACCCTGGATTCAGCTGTGTGGACCCCATGCCCCAGAGAGGTCGAGAGAACACAGGCTGTTTCCTGTTGCCTTTCAGATTGACTGATAGCCGGGGAGGAGGCTGAGGGGTGTGTTATGTGGGGAAGAAACTCTCCAGGAAAGGAAAGCCTCAGCAGAAGGTAGAGGCTGTGACCCCAAAATACTGCTCCTCTCTGTCTCTCTCAGGCTTGAAGGTCCCCACCACTATTACTCTGACACTCCGTGGCCAGCCGAGCAGAATCACCACGCTGAGCCCCATGGGCTCAGGAGCAGCCCAGTCTGAGGAGCTCACCTCCCAGGTGCTGCCCTCCAGCTCACAGGTGAGTCTGCCTGGAAAGATTGAGGACATGGGCTCTCATAAGGAGAAGTTTGGGGCCAGGCGACCAGCTAACTGGAGGAGCTGCCGATGCACTGGACTTGTAGGCAAAACAGATTCAAATCTGGACTCTGGGGTTTGTAGCTTCTTAACTTTGAGCAAATCACAGACCTCTCTGAGTCACCTCTTCTGTAACACTCCTTGGATGTTGTGAGGATTAAATATGTAAATATGTTCAAGTGTTTAGCAGTGCCTGGTATTTAATGTTTTTGTTTACTTTCCCTCTCCTTTCCTTTTTCCCTCCCATTCTTGGTTTCATCATTTAGAGGTGAGTAGAGGCTAGGTGGCTAATATTCTTTCTTTGGCTGATGGCTTTCTAGCACTGTGCCTTCCAAGATCTTAGTGTTAATTGCTGTCTTTTTAGGGCACAGCTAGGTTTTTATAGCTCTTACCCAGAAAGTCACCATTAGTTCCTCTTAGCTGATCTGATTTCCATTGTGACATTTTCAAGTAAAATATTTCTACTCTTAAACTGGTGCTCTGAGGAGCCACCCGAAGATCAGGGGTTAAGCAAAAAAATAAATTAAGTTTGAGTCCAGTGTTTTTTTTTTAATTTTTATTTTTTGAGACAGTCTCACTCTGCCACCCTGGCTGGAATACAGTGGCATCATCATAGCTCACTGCAACCTCAAACTCCTGGGCTCAAGTGATCCTCTTTCCTCAGCCTCCCAAGTAGCTGGGACTACAGGAGCGTACCACCATGCCCTGCTAATTTTTTGTATTTTTGGTAGAGAGGAGGTCTCACTCTTGCTCAGGCTGTTCTCAAACTCCTGACCTCAAGCAGTCCTCCTGCCTCAGCCTCCTGGAGTGCTAGGATTACAGGCATGAGCCACTGTGCCAGGCCTGGAGTCCATTATTGAGTGTGCTTTCCTTCAACATCCGCTGTTCAGCCAAGACCTTTCCATGTGTTGGCAGGGTGCTACACAGGCTGCATGACTGAAGGCCTGGCTGAGCCCTGTCTTTATCACCATGCTAGCCCACCTGGGAACTGGGGTACTAGGTACTACTGGCAGGTGACAGTTCCTGAGCCATTCCAGAAGCTCTTCTGTCTCTTCATCTTTACTCTTAGGGGAAAATATTGCACGGAGATCGGCTCCTGACATTCATTGGGATCATAGCTACCCCTTTTTACAGAGGGGTGGAAGTATTTTTATTTTCTTATTCCTTGTTTTTTTAATTACAAAAGCAATTGTGCTTATTTTAAATAATTCAAACATAGAAATAATATAATTTAGAAAGTGAAAATTTCCCATGATGCTACTCCTGGAGATGATATTCTCTGTTACTAGTTTGATATGGATTCTTTCAGATTTGTGTTCCTATACAAAGTACATTATTTTATTTATTTTGGGCAAAAAATGATATCACAGAGTATGGACTACATTGTAACTAGCCTTTGTTTATAATTCATGTTGTGGCTTATTTCCCTGTCAGTTACATAGAGACCCTATGTATCACTTCAGAGGCTGGCTAGTCTTTCACGGAGTGGATGTGGGAATGTATATTTCACTAACATTTCTTGTTAGATAGATAGTCGAGTTATATTTTGTTTTTTGATGTTGTAAATAATGCTGTGGTGAACACCCTTGTTGATTTTTTTATACCTCTGGGAGCATTTCTCTTGGCTAAAGACCAATAAGTAGAGGATATGTGCATCTAATAGCTGGGTAGCTGCTACTTGCCCTTCAAAAAGTTTGCTAATTTACAATTCTAGCCACAGTGATGAGAATATCTGTTTTCCTATACCTTTGTCTGTTTTGGAAATCAGTTTTTTTAATTTTATTAATCCTGATGGGTGAAAAATGAAAGTGTGTTATAAATGTGTATTTTCCTGATTACTTAGGAGATTAAGTCTTTTATGAATTGCTTATCATATTCTTTATTTGATTTATGGCAGTTTTATATATTCAAGCAGTCATTCAAGCACTCATATATATTCAAATGTTAATCCTGTATCTGTTATACAAGTTGCATATACTTTATTGCAGTATTGCAGTGACTTGTCTTTTTTTTTGTTTTTATTGAAGCATTGAGTGCTTGTCTTTTAACTTTGTTTTGTTTTCAATATATTTTATTCTGGTGAAGTTTCAAAAGTAGATGTCTTTTAACTTTTATTTCTGGATCTTTTATCATACAGACATTTAAAATTTGTATAAAGTAAAATATTCAAATATTTCTCTTTATGGCTCCAAGGGTTTGTGTCTTAAGAAAGCTAGTCCTACCACAAGAATATATTCTTTTCTCTATAATTTTAATTGTGTGCTGGGCATGGTGGCTCATGCCTGTAATCCTAGCACTCTGGGAGGCTGAGGTGGGAGGATTGCTTGAGCTCAGTTCAAGACCAACCTGAGCAAGAGCGAGACCTTGTCTCTACTAAAAATAGAAAAATTAGCTGGGCATGATGGCATGTGCCTGTAGACACAGCTACTCAGGAGGCTGAGGCAGGAGGATTACTTGAGCTCAGGAATTTGAGGTTGCAGTGAGCTACGATGATGCCACTGAACTCTAGCCAGGGTGACAGAGCAAGACTCTGTCTCAAAAAAAAAAAAATTGTGGTAAAATTGTATACATAATTGTATACATAACATACAATTTACCATTTTAACCATGTCCAAGCACACAGTTTAGTAACATTGAGCACATTCATGTTGTTGTGCAACCAGCCCCACTATCTATCTTTAGAACTTTTATGTTATCCCATACTGAAACTCTGTCTTTGTGTTTTCTTATGATGCTTTTCTTTGTTTCCTTTAGTTCCTTAATCCTCTTGTAACTTACTTTTGCATACTAAATGAGGTAGGGATGAGTCCATTGAAATCCACTGCTCTCACATCCTAAATTACTGTGCCCTCCTGGGCCCATTCTGTAGCCTGCATCTGTCTATTCGTATGCCTCATGTTATTGTTTCATAATGCAGATCCTCAAGGAAGTGTCAATTCTTCTAGTTTGCTAAGATCATCTTTATTTTTTTCCTTTCTCTTGATAAATAATAGGTTTAGAATTTTGTCCATTGCCCTTCTAGAATCACATGAGATGAACAAGCATAAACATTTTCTTTTGGTTAAAATGATGAATTATTTTCATGGGTTTTCTGATATCAAACTGTCTGAATTCCAGGTTCAGTGGCTTTTTCAGTGTGTCCTATTCTTTTTTGCATATCCCCTAATTTATTTTTATTGTGCATACAAAGGAAACAAGACCCTATCAAAAGAGAGAAAAATGATAAAGAAGCCAAGTGTTTCAAAGGAAAAGCATGTCTATTCCTTCTATTAATATTTGCTCTTTGGCTTCTATGTTTATTAGTCAGATGGGCCTTTAGTTTTCTTCTCCACTCTCCAACTTTTGTATGTGTGTGTTTTACTTGCTCAGGTGTATAGAAGTGGTGATTCAATCCTTGTAGAATGAGATGGGAAGTGTTTTTTTTCCTCATACTCTAAAACAATTATATAGTACAGAAATGATCAGTTCCTTGATGGTTTGGTGGAAGTGACCTACAAAACCATTTGGGTCTGTTTTTAGACTGTCTTCACCTTTGCTGATGCCATGTTGATGCACAACTAGAATACAGATCTCTGCCACAGGATAACTTCCTCCTATGTCAGGTGGTCTTCCTGGGCTTACCGGTGGAAGCTGGTTAGTGTTGAGGAGATAGTAGAGGTAATTGAGAATCCTCCCTTTCCGTGGCTAACTTGAAGCACAGAGTAAAGACCAAGGTCTGGCCTGATGCGGTTAACTTGAGATTGGTTTTCATCTTATAAAATTGGTGTGCAATTACTAGGAGGGATCTAGTGGTGATTCTTTTCTAACAGGCAAGGAGATATTACTAGGTTAAGACTTGCTGATTAGAAAGCTTCTAATGGTAACCTCAGTGTTGAGACTGCCAGAGAGTATATGTTGAAGAAAGAGCACTGGACTATGGGTCAGGCCATCTGTTTTCAGCCAGCTGCGTAATCCTGGGCAAATCACCTAACCTCTCTGGGCTTTGGTTTTCTCATCTAGTCTAGTGAGGAAGTTAGCTTAAGTCAGTGATTGTTGTGGTGGGATTAGTAGGGGCTCAGAATCTTCTCAAGCTTAGGGAACATGAATTTTTAAATGCTGAGAAACAAACTACCCATTTTTTGACATTTTTGAGGCAATTGAAAGTTTGAACACTGGATAGTTGTTGATATTAAGAAATTGTTAACCTTATTACTTGTGATAATCGTATTAAATTTAGGTTTTAAAAAACAATCCTTTTTCATTTTGGGGTTACATACTGCAGTATTTATTGATGGAATGAACTTTGTTCATTTATTTTTTAGACAGGATCTCGCTGTCATCCCAGCTAGAGTTCAGTGGTGTCATCATAGCATCATAGCTCATGGCAACCTCAAACTCCTGGGCTCAAGCGATCCTCTTGCCTCATCCTCCTGAGTAGCTGGGACTATAGGCATGCTCCACCACACCTGGCTAATTTTTAAATTTTTTGTAGAGACAGAGTCTCACTATTGCCCAGGCTGGTCTTGAACTCCTGGGCTCAAGTGATTCTCCCACCCTGGCCTCCCAAAGTGCTGGGATTATAGGCATGAGCCACCACGCATGGCAAGGATGGAATGAATTTAAAAAGAAAAAAGATTGTATACACCAACTAGACTTCTTTAAGGTCTGTGCAAGCCATTAATTGTTTTGTTTCTGATGCTGATTATTATTTACTATGTGTTTCCCTTATGGGACTGGACTGTTGTGTACTCCTTACAGCTGAGAAGCTTTGAGGAAGAAGGGGAGGGTCGGGATCGTGTTGTGTCCTGCATCAGAGTCCAGAAAGTGGACTACTTGCCTGTGGTGACAAGATCTTTTTCGTCTCTGGCTCTCTTGTCATGCTGGCAGGCAGCCCCTCTAGCTGTCCCTGAGCGATCGGGCTCACTCTCAGATGTAGTCATAATCAGAACAGGGTGATCATCTGTGTATAGATGGTCAGGGAGAGCCCATGAGGTTCTGATTGTCAAACCCTTTCTCATTTCTCCCCTTGTGGGCCTTCCGTCTTCCCTCCTTTACTGCATTCTCAGAGACCTCTTAGGAGTTTCCCAAGAGTAAAATCTAGAAAAGGGGGTGAAAGCCTTGGTGAAAAAAGCAACACCCACTCTACTGTGCTTCTTTCTTCCTAAGCTGCAGGGCTCAACAGTTGATGGCATCCTCCACACTCCATGTGTCTAAGACCTAAAAAATGATATTGTTAGAACAGTTGTGGCAATGTTCCCTTCAGTTCTGTAGCACTTAATAACTCACTATTTTCTTTTCTCTGCATTCTCTTCCTGTCCTTGTATGTAATAAGAGCTGACCTTTATAGTTAAACAGACATTATACTGAGGTGCTTTATGGATTTTGCTTTATGTGGATTATGTCATTTAATCCTCACAACGACCCTGGAAGTAGGTGCTGTCATCTGCATCTTACAGGAGGCTCAGAGAGCGTAAGTCTTGCCCTAAAGTGGTAAGATGAGTCTCTGACCCTAGAGTTGATGTTCTGTTGACCACTTGGCAGCTATAACACATGTCCTTTTGTATCCAGTTTCTTCCCTGTTGAGAGTTACTTCTTTGGAATAAATTCTCAGGAGTGGGATGATGGGATTAGAGGGTCTGGATGTGGTAACCTGGCAAAGCTTTGACCCTTGTTCACTACCTCTCCTGCCACAGCGCCTGCCCCCAGCACCTTGAAGATGCCGTGTGATATGTCCTCCTTACCAGGTTGGTGATGGCTGCCTCACGGTGGGCCCTGGACACATGCGTGGTCCTGCTGAGCTGTCCATGTGTCTGAAAACCTCTTTATGACAGTCATTTCTGTCTCTCTGCCAACTTTCTTCAGGGTTGGGCCTTTGGGTCTTCAGAGAAACCATGAGGTTAGGTGATACGGCACCAGCAAAGGAAGCACCGTCCTTTAGGACCTGCAAGTCCAGCTCCAGAATCCCTAGCCTCTCCAGCAGACCTGGCTGTGCATGGATCAGAGTACACTTCGTCCCCTGCTCAAGCTGAGGTTTGACGCTAGTGTCAGTGTTGGACTGAGTGCTACATTTAATGAAGGAGTGGTTTCCTTTCGGAAGTCTGTGCTACCCGCTGTGTCCAGTTGAGAAGAGACATCCACATGGTTTGGGGCTGCAGGAGTTAGGATTGAGAGCCCTTGCTAAGGACTGAGCTCATCCTGGCTTGCTGGCTGGTGGTTCAGAGCCAAAAGGGATTGTTTTAGATATCACTGTTGCCTTCACTAAGCAGCCATAGGAGAGTGTTCCCCACACAACTCCCTGTCAGAAACCACATCAGATACTGAGTAGCCTGCTGAGACTTGGGAACTTAATGATTTTTGTGTTTTATAATGAAAGCAAAGAGAACTGGGCTGTCACCTTTCAGCCTCTTTGGCTTATTGTAGATGTGGGAAGCCGTGGTTGCCAGGAGGTGAAAGCTGGTCCTTTTCTCTGTTTTAGCGTGCTTTGGGCAATTCCTACATCCAGAGAGTTTTCAGGTCCAGATAGGCTGAAGAAGAGGAATGGAACAGCAATGGAAGTGGTTTAAAGGATGTGCCAGTAAGCCCTGTGGTGAAAACGGTTTGGGTTTGGGTCTCTGCATCTGGCACCTAAGGAACTGGTGATTCTGCTGGAGATGAGAAGGATTTGCCAAGTCAGAGGGAAGAAAGCTCAACCTCTGAAAGTCCTGTCTCCAGTGCCTGGAGGTGAAGTTGGGAAAACAAGCTACGTACTATCTTGGTCTTTGCAGGAAGTTTAGGGCATCAGAATGACAAAGTTCACTGTTCACTGTTTTTGTTTCTGAGACTTTTTGTCTTTTGGCTTAGAAGTAGGAAGATTATTGGCAATTACTCTACCATGCAGGGCTGTTGCTACCAGCCTGAGCCCTGTAGGTGGTAATCTCTGGAGAAGTGGTCACCGAAGATGGAGCTCTGAGCTTTCTCATTACCTCTTCACAACACTTGCGTGCAAAGATAGTTTTAGATTTACCTTAGAACTTATCCTCCAGAGCAGGCTTCCTTCCCTTCTATAATGGTTCAAGTCAAGGTGATGCACAGGGCAACCCAAGTGTGATCTGCTTAGTGTCCTTTTCTATAGGCAGGGAAGGCCTACAACATGGCTGAAATTGTGGTCCAGGGTCCTGACCCACATTGCAGTGTGTATCTCCACCAGGCCCCTTGTGTTCAGTCCAGTCAGAGGTAGCCAGGAGGAAGCGCACAGTGTGCAGGAATCTCAGATGAAGCCGGTCAGGGTGCTACAGGTAGGAGGCTGGGTGATAGGAATAGAGGGAGATCCTACACCATACCTTCCCCCCCTGACCTGAAGAGCTGGTCTTAGCAGTAATTCACACAGAATTAGGCTGTGTTTTTGCATTAGCTGGTAGGTAACTTTCTGAAATTTCTGAAATTCAGGAGGTATTTCATAAATTTAAGGAAGGTATGAAATTTGAAAGAAGCTTCCAAAATTCAGGGGTTTGATAGCTTTACAGATAGGATCATAACATGCCAAAAGATCAGAGGACAGTAAGGCTGTATGAGGCTATGTGGAGCTTTTAGGAATCATTTAGGACAGACAAAAGGTCCTAAACAATCCATTCCTGACATAGGAAAGCAGCCTAGACAACACTAGAGGGACTGCTCCTGAAAGATGCTGGCTTGGTGTATGCTGGGGCCAAAGGGAAACTAACAAGTTAACCAGCCTTTGTGGTAAATCCTAGTGTGCCTCCTGTGGATGACTTCCTAAGGCTTGGGCTATACACCTCGAAGAACTCCAGAACTGTGGAGAAAGGGGAGAATGCAAGAACATTGGTTGTTCTACAGCTTGAGGGACAGGCGAACAGGGGAAGTGGTTGAAGTTTATCAAGTCATGTTCCTCAATTCCCTTCTCAAACCACACTTCTTGAAATAAAAAAGGAAGCTTTACCTATCTCATAGCAGACCTGGAGTCTATAACCTCAGAAGGTGATACCATTGGTGGAAAATATAGAAGGATCAAGAAGGCCTTAAATTCTTGGATGACAGATGCATGTTGATGCCTTATGGAAGATGTCTTTGGGCTATGAGAAGAGGTCACTGAGGGAGGAAGACCTTCTTTCTGCTCTTGGTCCCAGCACTATAACAATCTTGGGCTGGTTGGGGTTATAGAGCTGAGCCCTTATGGCAGTTCTGTTCTTACTGTTAGCAAAAAGAATTAAAAAAGCCAAAAACTGCCTTTGGATTGCTTGTTTTCAGTTGACTTCTCATGTGTATTCTAGTAACTACCCAATGAAGTGAGCACAGAAAATATAGCTAGGATATGCTAGTGATCATCTCACTGATGCCAGGTGGTATGAGGTGGGTACTGTAATTCCCTTTTTACAGGTGAGGGAACTGAGACACAGAGAAATTACACAGCAGGAAGTGACAGAAGCAGGACTGGAACCCAGGCAGCCTGATATCAGAGTCTGTTCTACTCTGTGCTGTTCTGGGGTTCTGAGATGGGAGACCAGAAGTGGAGATTAGCCCAGGAGGTGAGGAGAGAGTGGCTTGGCCTATATGTGACCCTTTTCAGTTTACTTCCCACCAGGCCAAGAATGAATGATGCTGCTAAGGTAGGGCTCTTGGCTGGGCCTGAGTCAGGAGGTGGGGTCCCTCACCCTTGATCCTGTGAGATCAGTATCCCTTTGTACATCTCATACTTCCACCACCCCCCTCCAGTGAATGAAGTCCAACCTCCAGATTTGTGAACTTGTCTTTAAGAGGACATTCCTTCCAACTCATAAATTCTGGGCATTGGAACCCTCTGGGTGGAGCCATACTTCTGGTAGACTGCTTGGAGTGTCTGGTATACCTGGGCACATCTCGTTACTGTCCCTTAGTAGAGACCTGTTGCACTCTTTCCCTCCCTCTCACCTCTGGTCTCACTGACTTGGGTAAGCCAAATGAAGTAAGATGAGGATTAGATTGCTTAAATGACAGCTGTCTTAAATTTCAGGAGTGTAGGGACAGGGCCATAGCAAATGATAATGCACACAAGTCTTGGCATATCTCGTTTTCAAACATGTTTTAGTCAAGATTGATGGTTGCAGGTAGCAGAAACCCATCCATTCTCCAAAGTAGCTCTAAAGGGGAATATTCTCTCAATGGGCATTCTTACAGACAAGGGGCGTCACAGTTTTTGCTGCTTACCTCATGACTTCAAATGGCTTGGACTTGCTGGGAACCAGTTTTCATCCCGTCATCACAGGACTTCTCAGCTGTGGAGCCCTTCATGGATGTCCGGTCTCTGTCTTTCAGTTCAAATTCTGAAGACAGCCTAATTGGCTCAGTCCCACTTGTAGGTTGGTTCTTCTTATCCCTTCCCTCCTGGTCCAGTAGTAGTGTCCAAAGGTTGAAGTCATGTGGTTCATATCATTACCTTTCTAACAGGAAGTAGAGGGGTTAAAAAACATATACACTGTTGGGCCATTTAGATATGTGTGTGTTTTTAACTTGCAGTGATAGTATAAGGAGGTCCATGTCCCCTTCATTAAGTTTCCCCCAGTGCTTACATCTCATATAACTAATAGTCCAAAATCAACACCAGTAAAATGACACTGGTACGATCTTTGTTTATAGTTCTATATCATTTTATCCCTAACATCACAATTGAGACATGGAACTGTCCCATCAGCGCAAAGATCTCCCTCATGCTACTGCTTTATAGTCACATCCACCCTCCTCTGCCTCACCATTCCTAACCCATAGCACCTACTCACCTCTTCTACATCGAATGATATATTAATATAAATAGAATCTTATAATACATGACCTTTTGAGATTGTCTTGTTTTCACTCAATTCTCTTGATATCCCTCCAAGTTATGTGTATCAGTAGTTCATTCCTTTTATTGCTGAATAGCATTCCATGATGTGGTCGACCACTGTTTGTGTAACCATTCACCTATTGAGGAACATCTTGTTTCCAGTTTGATACGATTACAAATAAAGCTGCTGCCGTGAGCAATTGTATGCAGGTTTTTGTGGGAATGTGAGTTTCATTTCTCTAGGATAAATTGCCCAGGCATGTGATTATTGGGTTTTATGGTATGTTTTAGTTTTTTAAAAAACTACAGACTGTTTGCCAGAGTAGTTATATAATTTTACATTCCTGTCATGAATCTATGAGAGATTTAGTTTCTTTGCATCCTCACCAGCATTTAATATGGTCTCTTATTTTTTGTTTTAGCCATTCTGATAGGTGTGCAATGGTATCTCATTATGGTCTTTTAAATGTGTTGAGGTTTGTTTATGATCTAGGATATGGTAGACTAACTTGGTATATGTTTTGTGGGTACTTGAAAAGAATGTGTATTCTGCTGTTGTTGGGTGGAGTGGTCTATAAGTGTTGATAAAATTCTGTTGCTTGATGGTGCTGAGTTCTTACATATCCTGCTGAGTTTCTGTCAGGTTATTCTGTTGATTGTTGAAAGAGTGGTGTTGAAATCTCCAGCTGTATTTGTGGAATTGTCTATGTCTCCCTTCAGTTCTATAAGTTTTTGCTTCAAATTTTTTGCAGTTCCATTATCTGGTATATACACAATGATGCTGTCTTTTTGGTAGGTTGTTCTTATCATTGTATAATGTTCCCTCTTTGTCCCTGGTAATTTTCTTTGCCCCAAAGTCTACTTTATCTGACATCAATATAGCCATGCCTGCTTGCTTGCTTTATTTATTTATTTTTAAGAGATTGGGTCTTGCTGTGTTGCCCAGGCTGGAGTACGGTGGCTCAATCGTAGCTCAGTGCAACTTTGAACTCCTGAGCTCAAGCAATCCTCTCGCCTTGGCCTTCTGAGTAGCTGGGACTACAGGTGGGCACCACCACACCTGGCTAATTTTTTATAATTTTTATGTAGAGATGGCATCTTGCTGTATTTCCCAGGCTGGTCTCAAACTCCTGGCCTCAAGTGATCCTCCCGCCTTGGCCTCCCAAAGTGTTGGCATTGCAGGTATGAGCCACCACACCCAGCCCCTGCTTTCTTTTGATTAATATTTGTGTGATATATTTTTTAGTCTTTTGCTTTCAGCCTACCTTTATCATTATATTTGAAGTGAGTTTCTTGTAGACTACATATGGCATATGATTTTTTCTATGCCAGTCTCTGTCTTGTTTTTTTTTTTGTTTTGTTTTATTTTTTTAGACAGAGTCTCACAGTCTCACTCTGTTACCCGGGCTAGAGTGCCGTGGCGTCAGCTTAGCTCACAGCAACCTCAAACTTCTGGGCTCAGGTGATCCTCTTGCCTCAGCCTCCCGAGTAGCTGGGACTACAGGCATGCGCCACCATGCCCGGCTATTTTTTTCTATTTATTTTTAGTTGGTCAATTAATTTATTTCTATTTTTAGTAGAGACAGGATCTTGCTCTTGCTCAGGCTGGTTTTGAACTCCTGACCTTGAGCGATCCACCTCACTCGGCCTCCCAGAGTGCTAGGATTACAGGCATGAGCCACTGCGCCTGGCCCAGTCTCTGTCTTTTAATTGATGTTTTTAGACTGTTTCCTGATTATATGTAATTATAGATATATTAGGGCTTACTTAAGGTCAGCCATTATAGTTTTTGTTTTCTGTTTGTTTTTTGTTTCTATGTTTTCTTTTTCTTGCCTTCAAGTGAGTTGCTTGAATATATTTTTTAGAATATAGTTTTGATTTATCCAAAATGTTTGGGGGTATGTCTCCTTGTATAGTTTTTTTTAGTGGTTGCTCTAAAGTGTTACCTTATCACAGTCTCCTGGTATCCACATTACCCTCTCCCATTTCCAGTATAATTGTCTATATATTTTGAGAACCACTTTAGGCAATGTTGTAAGTTTTGCTTCAAACATAATTTAGAAAACTCAAGAGGGAAAGTCTATTGTATTTATCCATATTTTTACCCTTTCCATTGTTCTTTCTTCCTTCCTGCTATTCCAGGATTCCTTCTTTTAACATTTCCTTTCTGTTTAGAGAATTCCTGTGAGCCATTTTTCTTTAGTTATCAGCTGGCAACACACTCTTAGTTTTCCTTTATCTAAGAATGTCTTAATTTTTCCTTCACTAATGAAGGATATTTTTGCTAGATATAAAATTCTGAGTTGACCATTCTTTTCTTTCAGCATTTGAAAAATATTGTGCCACTTCCTTGTTTTCTGATGAAAAATTCACTGTCATTTGAATTATTTTCCACTTATAGGTAAGATGTCATTTCTCTTTGTGCTTTCAATATTTTTTTTTCTCTCTTGTCTTTCTTGTCTACCTCTATCACCCAGGACAGCAGTCCCCAACCTTTTTTGCACTAGGGATCAGTTTCATGGAAGATGATTTTTCAACAGACTAGTGGGGGGATGATTTGGGGATGATTCAAGTGTATTACACTTACTGTGCAGTCGTAACTCTCTTCTAATGGTAATCTGTATTTGCAGCCGCTCCCCAGTGCTAGCACCACTGCCTCAGCTCCACCTCAGATAGATCATCAGGCATTAGATTCTCATAAGGAGCATGCAGCCTAGATCCCTCGCATGCACAGTTTACAGCAGGGCTCACGCTCCTGTGAGAATCTAATGCCACTGCTGATCTGACAGGAGGCAGAGCTCATGCTGTGATGTGAGCAATGGGGAGCAGCTGTAGATACAGATGAAGTTTCCATTGCTTACCTGCAGCTCACCTGCTGTGCCGCCTGGTTCTTAACAGACCATGGACCCGTACCGCACTATCTGCAGCTAGTGGCTTGGGGACCACAGGCCCAGGCTGGAGTGCAGTGGTTCAATCATAGCTCACCGCAGCCTTGAATTCTGGGGCTCAAGCTACCCAGTCTCTTGAGTAGCTAGGACTATAGATGTGTCACCACACCCAGCTAAGCATTTTTCCTGTTTTGTGGGAGTTTCTTAAACATTTTTTTATGTAGAGGTTTTACTGTGTTGCCCAAGCTGGTCTTGAACTCCTGGCCTCAAACAGCCCTCCTACCTTGCCCTCCCAAGATGCTGGGATTATAGGCCTGAGCCCTTGCACCCAGCTCCTCAATATTTTTTCTTTGTCTTGAGTTTTCAGAATTTACTATGATGTGTCCTGGCATGGATTTTTTTGAGTTTATCCTGTTTAGGGTTCATTTAGCTTCTTGAATCTTTAGATATCCCTTTTTACCATATTTAGGGAATTTTCAGCCATATTTTTTGAGCCCTGCCTTCTTTTTCCTCTCCTCCATGACCCCAATGACATGACTGTTAGATCTTTGGGTATAGTCCTACAGTGCCCTGAGGCTATGTTCATTTTTTTTTTTTCAGTTGGTTTACTCTGTTCAGATTGTATAATTGCTGTTCTGTCTCCAAGTTCATTGATTCTCCTCTGTTCTGCTGGTAAGCCCATCCATTGAGGTTTTCATTTAGGTTATTCTATTTTTAATTTCTAAAATTTGTTCTTTATATCCCCTCTTTCCTTCCTGAGAATTTCTGTTTTTCATTTATCTTAAGTGTATTTGTAATTGCTCATTGAAGCATTTTTTATGACAACTGCTTGAAAATCCTTGTCAGATAGTTCTAATATCTGTGCCATCCTGATGTATCTTTTCTCATTTGAGTTGAGATTTTCTTGGTTCTTGATATGTTCTTTGAGTGGTTTTGGATGAAACTTGGATGTTTGCGGTGTTATCTATGAAACTCTGGATCTTATTTAAGTCTTCTGCTTCAGTAGGCCTTGTCTGATGCTGCTCTGGTAGGGTAAAGGGGGAGCTGCTTTGTTCCTGCCAGGTGGGGTGGAAGTCTAGGATCCCCACTTGGCTTTCATTGACATTGGTGTGGAGCAGATGCACTCTTTACTGCTAGGTGAAGGTGGGAGTTTCAGCTCCCCAGCAGCAATCCTCCGTGGATGCAAGCCTGGCTGGAATGGGAAGAGGTACCCTGTTAGTCTTCCTCATGTGGCCTCAGCTAACACTGTGGGGGTTGTGTGGCCTCATTGCTTCTAGGCAGTGGTAAATGTCCCTACTCTCCACTAGGCCTTTGCTGACAGCATCCCAGCTGGGATGAGGGTGTGCCTTGTTACTCCTTCCTAAGGGAAGCCTGACTGACTTCCCTTAACATGTCCTCCTAGCTCATCCCTATTGCTGGATGGGGATGGAGATGGCTGTCCAGGCTAACCACATGGTCTCTAATGACACGGGCAGGGATGGGCATCGGAGGCTTCATTACCACTCATCAGAATGAAAGTTTTAGTTTCCCACTGGTCTTCTTTGATACCACCCCCTAAATAACTAGACATTTGAAGAGGCAATCACCTTAAAAAAGGCAACAATGGACAACAATATACCATTTGAAGCAGAATTATTGGAAGAGATGGATCAAGAAGCTAATGTATGGTAAATACGCTTAAGGAGTTATGAGTAGATATTATTGATATGAAACAACAATAAGGAAACTATTTTTAAAAACCCAGAGAGAAATATTAGCTATAGAAAATATAATAGCTAAAGCAAGGTAATGATGAGATAAAAAGTAGAAGGAATATGACCAATAAATGAATTAGTGAGTTGGAAGATTAGAATTAGGAATTCCAGAAGGCATCCAAAAAGCCAGGAAGTATAGAGGATAGAAGTAGAAACAGTAGAACACAAGAGTCATGGAGAGAAAGCCAGGCACAGTGGCATGCGCCTGTAGTCCTAGTCACTCAGGAGGCGGAGGCAGGAGGATCACTTGAGGCCAGGAGTTTGGGGCTGCATTGAGCTATGATTGTGGCCATGAGTAGCCTCTGCTCTCCAGCCTGGGTGACGTAGCAAGACCCCATCTCTTAACACATTAACTGCCCTGTGAGTTGTATTTAACTCAAGCTAGTTTTGAGCCTGGGGCCTTGTGAAGCATATGTAATTCACATGTCTCTTTACCTTGGGAGCCACGTGGTGCGCAGGCAACTCACATTGCCATGCTGTAGCATACATGTTACGTGATGGGTGTACCCCTGGGCAAAACCCTGCATTTGGTTTGTGAAAATCTTGTTGATGTTCTTATTGTAATTAATATTGACAATTTAATTGCATATAACTCAACACAGAAAACAATAAAAAATAACAATTTTTTCATTAAATTAGAAAGGATCATTTTGTTTTTGGCATTTTTATTCTATTTTTGTAAGGGAAAAAACTTTTTTTGGTAATATGGCAGTCAATGTGTTTTTAAAAACTCATGGAGAAGAAAATGAAAACAAAAAAATAAGGAAATAATTTTAAAATAATGGAGGATAAATTTCTAAGAATTAAGAGACCATTGAAAGGAAATGGGAGCAATAAGGAAAACCTGTATCTAAAGACAGAAAATCCTAAAGGCTTCCATAGAGATGTGCGCTTGCCAGTGTTTGAACCAGAATCATACTGATCTGAGACATTACAACATTAATGTTTTCTATGTATTGGAGGGAAAGAGCATAGAATTTAAATGTTAGGGTATGATAAGAATGTTCTCAGGCATACAAAGCTTCAGAAGCTCTGCCACACAGAGACTCATTGTTGTGTTCCTGTGTTTATTGCAGCACTATTCACAACAGGCTAGGTGGGGAGTCAACATAAGTGTCCATCAACAGAGGAATAGATAAAGAGAGTAGGATATGTATACACAATGAAATTCTATTTATTAAAAAAATGAAATTCTGTCACTTGCAGCAACATGGATGAGCTTGGAGGACATTTTAAGTGAAATATTAATAAGTCAGGCACAGAAAGACAAATACTGTCTGTTCTCACTCATGTGGAAGCTAAAAAAAAGTTGATTTCATGAAAGTAGGAAGTAGAATAGTTGTTACTAGCGGTGGAGAAGGGAAGCGGGGATGGTGGATGGCACAGGTTGGTTAATGGATACAAAGTACATCTAGGTAGGAGGAATAAGATCTAGTGTTCTATAGCAGCGGTTCTCAACTTTTTTGGCTCCAAGGACTGGTTTCATGGAAGATAATTTTTCCATAGATCGGGGGGAGAGAGAGTGGAGGCGGACCTCTGCAGTTCTGTAGCACTATAGGGTGACCATAATTGACATCAATTTATTGTAGATTTTCAAATTCCTAGAAGAGTGGATTTTGAATGTTTCCAACATAAATGATAAATATTTGAGGTGATGGGTATGCTAATTACCCTGATTTGATCATTGTGCATTGTATACATGTATTGAAATTATCACACTGTACCACATAAATATGTACAATTATGTGTCAATTTAACAATAATAAAAGCAAAAAAATGAATAGACACCGCAGACTCAGTTTGTAATACATATTTGGGTTTTTTTTATTTTTTTATTTTTTTTTTTTGAGACAGAGTCTGACTCTGTTGCCCGGGCTACTAGAATTCTGTGGCGTCAGCCTAGCTCACAGCAACCTCAAACTCCTGGGCTCAAGCGATCCTCCTGCCTCAGCCTCCCGAGTAGCTGGGACTACAGGCATGTGCCACCATGCCCAGATAATTTTTTCTATAAATATTTTTAGTTGGCCAATTAATTTATTTCTATTTTTAGTAGAGACAGGGGTCTTGCTCTTGCTCAGGCTGGTTGTAATACATATTTGACCAAAGACCCATCCAGCATAAAGAATTACTTCACTAATTAAAAAAAATGCAGTAAATATTGGCAAAATCCAGCCCACATGAGAGTTTTCAATATCATTAGTCATTAATAAAATGCAATTTAAAACCAATAAAATATCACTTTACATCCAAGAGAATGGCAACGACAACACCAAGTGTTAGTTAGCAAGGAATACCTGGAATTCTCATACATTGTTGGTGGTGGTAGTGTAATATGCTAAACCAGCCTTGGAGAACTGTTTGGCTTCCAGCAATTCCTCTCCTGTGTATTTACAAGAGAGAAGTGATAACATACGTCCACAAAAATATTGACTGATACAAGTACATTCATAGTGGCTTTATTTAAAATAGGCAAAAACTAAAAATAGATCCAGTGTCCCTTAGCAGGAAAATGGATGTACATACACTGGCTTTTTTTTTTTTTTTTTTTTTGAGACAGAGTCTCACTCCATTGCCTGGGCTAGAGTGCCGTGGCATCAGCCTACCTCACAGCAACCTCAAACTCCTGGGCTGAAGCGATCCTTCTGCCTCAGCCTCCCAAGTAGCTAGGACCACAGGCATGCGCCACCATGCCCGGCTAATTTTTTCTATATATATTTAGTTGGCCAATTAATTTCTTTCTATTATTAGTAGAAACGGGGTCTCGCTCTTGCTCAGGCTGGTTTTGAACTCCTGACCTTGAGCAATCCGCCCGCCTCGGCCTCCCAGAGTGCTAGGATTACCGGCATAAGCCACCACACCAGGCCATACACTGGCGTTTTTACATAATGGAAACCTATTTAGTAATGAAGAGAACCACTGATGTGCAGTGAATGACCTGGATCTATCTCAGCAGCATCATGCTGAATGGAAGAAGCTGGGCACAAGACTATGGTGTGACTCCACTTATACCTAATCTAAATTCAGACGAAGCTAATCTCTGGTTATAGAAATCAGATAGTGGTTGAGAGGAGACGGACTGGGAGTGATACAGGAAGGTGGGTGACACTTAGATAGAGAAAATAAAAGAGTGAGTTTCATGTCTGTATGGCTTTTAGCCTGAGGACAAGTCATAGTTTGTACCATGCAGAGCAGGTAAAGCTCGGAAACGTGCTGCCTTACTAGCTCAAAGAACAAAAGTAGCAGAGGTTGGGTGGACCACAGCAGCTGGAAAGTGAGAGGATAATTCCAGAAAAAAGAGTGAGCCTCAAATACTATATATATGCTCTGCCCAAACCTTCCCTTAGCTCCTAAACTACACACGCATGGCGCAGACTTCTAGCAGTCCCAGTAAGGCTAAAAGAACTGAACTGAAATATCAGCTGCCTCTGAGTGCAGGACAGAAAGTTTGCAGTGTGACTCTAGTCAAGTTATCTACCTGCTAGCATGAAAAAATCAGTATTTTTTCAAACAACATTATAGAATCCAATATCTTTACAACATATCATTTGTCCAGAATCCAAAATAATTCAATAAATATTGGGCATAGTAGCTCACACGAGTAATCCTAGCACTTGGGAAAGCTGAGGTGGGAGGATCGCTTGAGGTCAGGAGTTTGAGACTAGCTTGAGCAACATGGACCCTGTCTCTACAAAAACTTAAAAAAAAAAAAATTAGCTGGGCATGGTGGCTTACGCCTGTAAGTCCTAGCTATGGGTGTAGTTGAGGCAGGAGGATTGCTTGAGCTCAGGAGTTTGAGGTTACAGTGATCCGGCTATTGCACTCCAGCCTGGGTGACAGAACAAGACTCTGTCTCAAAACAAAAACAAAAATTATTCAATAAAGAACAAGGAAAATATTACCCACACTTGAGAAAAGGCAGTCAGGCCAGGCACAGTGGTTCACACCTATAATCCAGCACTTTGGGAGGCTGAGGTGGGAGGATCACTTGAGGCCAGGAGTTCAGACCAGCTTAGGCAACATAGTGAGACCTTGTCTCTACAAAAAAAATTTTTTTAATTAGCTGGGCATGGTGGTGTACACCTGTAGTCCCAGCTACTTGGGAAACTGAGGCAGGAGGATTACTCAAGCCCAAGAGTTTGAGGTTACAGTGAGCTATGATCGGGTCTCTGCACTCCAGCCTTGGCAACAGAAGGAGACCTCCATCTCTAACAAATAAAAAACAAATTAAAAAAAGGAAAAGGCAATCAATGGAGACTGACCCTGAGATGATGCAGATATTGGAACTAACAAAAGTAACTATTACAACTATGCAGTAGGATATCAAGTAAAGTGCTCGTAATGAAGAAGAAGGTAAATACAGAAATCAAAACTAGAAAAAAGAACAAATGGAAATTCTAAAACTGAAAAATACTTGAAATAAAAAATTCAATGTATAGAACAGGTCTAGCTGCAAGAAAGCCAAAAAATAAATAAATTCAATGGGTGGGCTTAATAGCAGATTGGACATTTTAAAGAGTTGCTGACTTAAGACCGAAACAGAAATTTTCCAATCTGAAGAAGAGAGACGAAAATAATGAGTAGGGCCTTAGAGACCTGTGGGGCAATATCAAAAGATCTATAACATACACAGAGATTTTGGAGTTCAAGAGGAAAGAGAGAATGAACCCCTGCCCCAACATTTGAAGAAATAATGGCTGAAATGTTTTCATAGTTAGTGAAAGGCAAAATTTGTAGATTTGAGATTCTTAGCCAACCTTGAATCTCGGTGATAGGATATGGATGTTCACTGTACAAGTCTTTCAGTTTTTCTGTTTGAAAAATTTTTCATAATATGTTAAAAGATTCATATTAAGGGAAGTATTTAGAAGTACTCAGAAATAAATCCAGATGAAGTAGCTCTTGAGATACAGGAATGAAAATGATTAAATGTTTTTATAAAGTTTGTTGTTATCTTTAAAAAAAAACAAGCCAGGCTCAAAGAAAATATCTATATTCATCTAGAACTAGAATTTATAGATAATATGATTAGGGGTGGGGCAGGGAGCAAAAGATAAAAAGAAACAGCATACGGAAGCACTTGTGGGAAGATAATGGTAAATTTAAGAAGCTGATAAGGGTGTGTGAACTTAAGAATGGATGGTAAGATAATGGTAACCACCTTAAGAACAAAAATACAATGTAAACCTTTTAAACCAGCAAAAGAAGACTTGATGAGTCTATTGGAAAGCAAAAAAGAAGAAATGAAAAAAATCTCCTAAATAATAAATATGGAATGACTTATGCCAACAGTAATTATAGTAAATATAAATGGATTAAATTTACCAATTAAAAAATACTGAATGCCAGGGTAACTTGCATTGAACTGGGGTTGTTTTCTCTCAACCTTTCTGATCCAGGCCCCTGGGCCCTAAGAACCAGGGGGCAAAATGCCAGGTAAATAAGAGCTGAGAAGATCTGTGGAGATGACACTTTGCCATGTTTTCCACACACCTGGCTCACAGAGAGTTATCTTAGATTTAAAATATGACCAAGTCCTACTGTCATAGTTTGTGATTTCAGGTCTGGCAGAGGGCCTGGAATCTGCATTTTAATAAGAGCCTTAGGTGATTCTAAAAAGGGGAAAACCAAAACAGTGGGCTTTGAGACTCTCTAGTCCCAGGCATCCTCGTCAATTCCCAGAGGAGGGACCCGAGACTTGGAGAGAGCAGGGCAGTTTGCCAGGGCCACATAGCTGGTGGTTGAGGGCTGGGAAAGACTCAGGTGTCTTCTTAGAAGGCTCATTCTGTCTCGCTATCCTGGCCTAGCAGCAGGTAGCAGAGCTGCTTCTGAGTTCTGGCTACTGCTTCTTTAGACTGTGGCCTCACACTCGGAGTGCTGTTGGTCTCATGAGCTGGAATGCTGGACACTGGAGGACAGAGACGAAAGTCTTCTACTTCTTATGAAGCCCACTCTAGGCACAGGAAGCATAGAATTTGGGGGCCAATTATGTCTCCAGCATGCAGGGATTCCACACATGGCACTTTTCCAAATGCAGTACAAACCTTTTATTCAAATATAATGTATGTGCAGAAAAGTACACCAGCAGAAAGTGTACAGTATAAGTTTTCATAGCACGTACATTTTTTTCTTCTCTTCTCTTCTCTTCTCTTTTCTTTTCTTTTCTTTCTTTTTTTTTTTTTTTTTTTGAGACAGGGTCTTGCTCTGTTTCCAAGGCTGTAATGCAGTGGTGTGATCACAGTTCACTGCAGCCTCGAACTGGGCTCAAGCAACCCTCCTGCCTCAGCCTCCCAAGTAGCTGGGACTATAGGTGTGAACCACCACACCTGGCTCCAACACACACCTGTTTAACCAATATACAGATTAAGAAATAGAACACTACCACACTATCCTGCTTCTGCTCTAGGGCAACCTGTTTCCTCAATTCTATCACCATAGGTTGGCTTTGTCTATTTTAAAACTTTGTAAAGATGGAATCATGTGCTTCTTAAAAAAAATTTTTTTTTAATTTTATTGCCTTTCTTATCTGGGTGATGGGATGGAATCATGTACTTTTTTGTGTGTCTGGCTTCTTTCAACATTATGTATGTGAGGTTCATCCATGTTGCATATAACAGCACATCATTCTTAATGCTGTATAGTATTTCATTGTATGAGTATGTCACCATGGAATAGTTTCCAGTTTGGAATTATTATAAATACTACTACTACATACATGCCTTTTGGCAACTACATGTACACATTCCTGTTGGAGGAGTGGAATTGCTGGGTCACAGGGTATGCTTGTGTCCAACTTCAGTGGATACTGCAAAACTGTTTTCCAGAGAGATTGTAGCACGTGGCACTTTTTAAAGGAAAATTTTTGACGTCAAGGAGCCTACAATGCATCCTCCACCCAGCAGTTAGCTTAGTAATCCGATTGTGTGGCTCCAGCTGTGTCATTTAACCCCAAGATCTTTATCGACTTTTATTTTTCCCACCAGTGGTTACAAGATTAAGTCTAGGCTTTGCCTTTCGTGACTGGGCCTGACCCCTATGCTTATCCTGTATTCCTACTAAAGCGTAGTGCTGATTCTTTCCTGAGTGCCTCCCATGGCTTTCTGCTCTCATGCATTTGTTTACTGAGTTCTTACCATCTTAAATTTCTTCTGTGCCAGCCTCTATCTGCTTCCCTTTCCAATTCTTTTTGTTGTCCCCCTCACCCAAACTGAAACTCCCCAGCGCTTCTTTTTCAGTTTGGAAGATGGCAATAAAGTTAATGCACATATGGCTTTTATTGTAGTTGTTCACATTCATGTCACATTGTCTCCCTTGGCTGTAGGCTCTTAAAGGGAAGAAATTATGTGTTATTTACATTCATATTGTTCTTGGTAGCTGGCATGGCACCCAAAGTTTGTAGAGTGTGTAAATGATCCCATTCTGTTCTCTCACCTCTACTTCTCCACTTTTCCCCCCTTTATTGGTTGTCTCTCCCCTTGGACTAGAAAAATGTTTACATCTTCCCCATATTAAAAACAAAACTAGGGGCTCATTACGTATCCAGAAAATAGAGCATTAAAACATCAACAAGGGCCAGGTGTGGTGGCTCACACCTGTAATCCTAGCACTCTGGGAGGCTGAGGCAGGAGGATTGCTTGACCTCAGGAGTTCGAGACCAGCCTGAGCAAGAGCGAGACCCTGTCCCTACTATAAATAGAAAGAAATTACCCAAACAACTAAAAATAGAAAAAAATTAGTCGGGCACGGTGGTGCGTGCCTGTAGTCCCAGCTACCCGGGAAGCTGAGGCAGAAGGATCGCTTGAGCCCAGGAGTTTGAGGTTGCTGTGAGCTAGGCTGACACCACGGCACTCTAGCTCAGGCAAGAGAGTGAAACTCTGTCTCCAAAAAAAAAAAAAAAAAATCAACAAGATTCCAAGCAAAACCCACAGCCATCCCCCATCAGTTCGCTCAGTCCTGCATCACTCATTCTTGTTCTGCTCAAACTTGGGTTAGCAGTCTCATGAATCCATCTGTTTCTCAAAGTTCTGGAAATCCTAACTCAGTTCAGTTGTGTGGTCTCAAAGTTGTTTAAGCAATGCCATCAGAAGTCTGTACCCAAAGGTACCTAGCATGGTTCTTTTCCACGGGGCTCTGAGATAGTCTGTCTTTATTGAAGACAGTGCACTGTGGCCCATAGCTGATTTCAAGTACTTTCAGAGAAGCATCAGAGTAAAACAAAATACTGTCTGTAGATGACAAAAGACTTAAAATGGCTGTGGTTAACATTACTACTTATAATTATCAAAAGTGAAAGATCTGATGAGAGTTTATTACAAAGATAATGCAACTGACAAGAACATTTGGTTGTTTCTGGGGCATGCAAAACAATAAAATCAATCAAAAAATTTTTAGACAAAATAGCTATAAATATACGGATTAACGCTATTTTCAAAGAAAAGTAGTTATTACATCTAATTTATAAAAATGGATGAACAACCTTTTCAAGAGAAAAATCTTTTTTGTTGTTGTTGTTGCCCCAGGTGGAGTGCAGTGGCATCATCATAGCTCACAGCAACCTCAAACTCCTTGGCTCAAGTGATCCTCCTTGTCTCAGCCTCCTGGGTAGCTGGGACTACAGGCACATGCTACGATGCTAATATTTTTCTATTTTTAGTAGAGATGGGGTCTCACTCTTGCTCAGGCTGGTCTCAAACTCCAGGCCTCAAGCAATCCTCCTGCCTCAGCCTCCCACAGTGCTGGGATTACAGGCATGAGCCAACCATGCCTGGTGATACCAAGAATATATTAAGA
>CAUYRT010098980.1:0-28297 GCA_963574885.1 Lepilemur ruficaudatus | reverse complement strand
ATATATAGAAAAAATGAGCCAGGCATGGTGGCACATGCCTGTAGTCCCAGCTACTTGGGAGGCTGAGGCAGAAGGATCCCTTGAGCCCAGGAGTCTGAGGTTGCTGTGAGCTAGGCTGATGCCACGGCACTCACTCTAGCCCGGGCAACAAAGTGAGACTTTGTCTCAAAAAAAAAAAAAAAAAAAAAAAAAAGAAGCAATGGTAATATAGCACCTCTTGTATTTTCCTGGATGGACCTATGGAGCTGAAACCCATTCTACTAAGTGAAGTATCCCAAGAATGGATGGACAAGCACCACATGTACTCACCAGCAAATTGGTATTAGCTAATCAACACCTCAGGGGACACATAGGAACAACATTTATCTGGTGTGGAGCAGACGGGAGGGGGGAAGAGGGGATGGGTATATACATACATAATGAGTGTGATGTGCACCATCGGGGGGATGGTCAGGCTTGAGGCTCTGACTGGAGGGGGGCGGGAGGGCGAGGGAAATGTACGTAACCTTAACATTTGTACCCCGATAATATGCTGAAATAAAAAAATAAAAATAAATAAATAAAAGAGGTCAAAGGGGCTGGGCAATGTGGCTCACACCTGTAATCCTTTGGGTGACCGAGGCAGGAGAATCACTTAAGCCCACAAGTTTAAGACTAGTCCTTGCAACAGTTTAAGAGATTTCCATCTCTTAAATAAATAAATAAACAACAGATGTTGGGAGATGCCTTGCCCTTCCACCATGTGAGGACACATGGACGTTACCATCCATGAAGTAGAGAACAAGCCCCTGCCAGACACTGAATCTGTTGGTGTTTTGATCATGGACTTTCCAGACTCTAGAACTGTGAGCAGTAAATTTCAGTTGTTTATAAATTACCCAGTCTACGGTATTTTGTTATAGCAGCCTGAATGGAGACAGAGGCCAATTTGGCAAAAGTATGAGAAAAATTTTGACTTTAAAAATTGTATAAAGAACTCTCAAGAAAATATTTACATTCTGGGAACACATAGAGGAAATTTCTCTCTGTGTATATATGCAGGGGTATGCTTGTCTCCAAGCACCTAATGATAATCTTCTTTGGGATATATTTTTTATTGATTTTATGTGTTCTTTAAACAATTGAAATGTATAAAAAATGTTTTCTTAATTCTAATTAATAAAAAAACTAGATATTCATCTTTTAAAAATGAAGAATGCCTATAGTACAGTGCTGGCAATGAATGTGGAGGTGGTTTGGAGAGAATTTAAGAGAGTGGAATCTTTTCTAGGAAGAGTTTTTCAAACAAGATGAGCTTGCACATTGGCACACAGATCTATCTACAAAACTGTAGTATTTGTGGAGAGAAAAGACTGGAAATCTGTTTCCTCATTAACAGGAAAATGGTTAGATAGATTATGGGATTATTTATATAATTAAATACTATGCATCTATTAAAAATGGGATAAATATGTATGTGCTAATATGCCACAAAAGAAGTGTGAAATTGTGTATAACACACACATACTTGCATAGGTATAAAATATCTACAGAAGACTATAAGAAGAAGGTGTTCTATCAGTCAGGATGCATTCAAGAGACAGAAACCACACAATAATTTGAATAGAGGAGGTTTAATATAAAGGATGATTAATTGATTATAGGAAATTTACTAAAAGGAACTAAAAGAACACTAAAGAGTACCCTGGGGTTGACCAAGATTACCTAAGGAAGAAATGAACTTAGAAGGGGGTGCTCCTCAACGCTGGATCCAGACCTCCTTGGAAGGTGGAGGATTTTGCTGGGTGGCCCCAGATCAGAGCTGCTCCACAGTTGACAGGCTGAGAATCACAAGCCAGGGCTGGCAAGCTGGAAATTCTTCCACTAGGGAGCCAGGGCTGAGACTGGTAGGCAAGAAATCATTTGCTGAGGGGTGCCAACAAAATTCATAGGGAAACTTCCCATGGGGAGTGCTGTTGAGCTTGATGGGAAGCTGGCTGGGCCCCTGGCTGGTCTCACTGGAAAGCTGTCAGAGAGCTACCAGTAGGACGGTCACTGTGCTGGCCACAATGAAACTAGCTGGAGCACCCACGGAACTTGGCGTGAGCTCCATCACTGGGTCTCCCACACACCAACCCAGCACCACAGGAGCAAGAAGAATGGAAAGTCCACCAGAACTGGGGATAAAATCTCCCTTTTCCTCCAGAGTCCCTCCAGAGTCCTCTACTGGCAAAGTTTAACATTGTGTCGTCAGCTGGCAAAGGAAACATGTTTCATTATTACAAGCAGAGAAATGAAGGGTGGATTTGACATCAAAAGACAGTAAATTCATAAATGCCACAGCTAGTAACTATTGGACCTGGGGAGATAAACTGGTGGATGAGGCTCAAATGTGAGAGAGAAACCAACTTTTCACTGTAAATCTTTGTACTATTTGATTTGTGGGAGAAACACTAAGACATTTCTCAAAGGCTCTAAGTATTGAGTTTCATACAATAACATAATAATGCAGCTGATGATAGTAAATGCCAGCCATTGCTCTAGATGTTTTAACTATATTAACTCAGCTAATCTCTCCCCAACCAGTTACTGTTATTAGACCCCATTTTTATCAGACCCACAGGAAGCAACTGAGGCACAAAGAGGTTAAATAACTTGTCAAGGATTAGCTATCAAGTGGCTGAGCTATAACTGTGATAATCTGGCTTCAGAATCTGTGCTCTTAGCCACTACACTGTATTAACTTACTGCATCTGTCAGTGTTTACTGTAGCATAAAACATAATCAATGAATACAATAGTCGTTAACACTATTCAACAGAGATTTCCAGATCACTGAGGTGAGTTGGGTTATATGATTAATGAGCTGTGTGTGTCATTTCAAGTCAAGCATTTAATTTTGAGACACCCTCCATGGCTGTCTTTTTTCTCTTGTACAGAGAATGACAATGTTGGTGATCACTCTACAGTTGCAGTATGATAAATAACTCTATGTTGACTGTAATTGAGCAAGAAATAAACCTTTGATTTTCTAAGCCCTTGATATTTTGATACTGTTTCTCACTGGAGCATCATCTAGTTTATTTTACTGATATAAATGATGTGTTTCTGATTAGAGTTAAATAGCAAAACATGTGCTCTTAAAAATTCCAAACAAGACATATTACTTATTCTAGAATTTTTTTTGAAAAATTTTGAACTTAGGGCTGGGCGTGGTGGCTCATGCTTATAATCACAGCACTTCAGGAGGCTAAAGCAGGAGGATCCCTTGAGGTCAGGAGTTCAAGACCAGCCTGGGCAATATAGGGAGACCTGTTTCTACAAAAAAAAAAACAATTTTTTTTTTTTATTTAGCCAGGCATGGTTGCATGCAGCTTGTAGTCCCAGCCACTTGGGAGGCTGAGGCAGGAGAATGGCTTGAGCTCAGGAGATCGACACTGCAGTGAGCTATGATAGTGTCACTGCACTCTGGCCTGGGCAATAGAACAAGACCCTGTCTCTAAAAAAATAAAATAAAAATTATTTTTTTGAATTTAGAAAAATTGAAAGAATGATACAATGATCACTGTTTACCCTTCAACTAGATTCAATTGCTCCTATGTTGCCTTCTTTTCTTTGTTTCTCACATATTTTCTTTCCTCAACCATTTGAAAGAAAGTTGCAGACATCATGAAACTTCTCCAGAAAAATCTTCAATGGGCATGTTCTGAGACCAAAGACATTCTTCTACATGACCATATTGAAATTCTTGGCTCCCGATAGCATTACCGTATTTTTTCTTTATTCTACAATGTACATAAAATAGTTTTAGAACTATTTCTATACTAATACTAGTATTACTAACATTACCATACTAATATTAATACTAATACTAATATTACTACCAATACTAATATTACTACCAACATTAATATACTAATATTACTACCAATACTAATATTACTACCAATCATAAATCTATGAAGTAGAGTTAGATTGTTTGTAGTCCCTTTTTTCTTTAGACTATAAGGACACTAAGCATGTGCAATCATGGTGCTGTGTTTGGTACAAAAAAGAGTAATTCAAGTAAATTTGAACACAGTACTCAGACTATAGATCCTTAGTGACATATGTTCTTAGGACAAAAGAGACCTGCAAAGAAATCTTGATAATAATTTGATGCATTCATTTGTTTCTTTTTATACTCACTTTTAGGGCTTGCTTTTAAAAATCTTTTTATTACCTTTTTTTAATGTATCACTTTTACTTGGTTCAACAGTCAGAACAATATAAAAAAGTTACATTCAAAGAAATTCCACTTCCACCCTTTACATCCACTCAGTCCCCACCCTCCTCTATGAGTAGATATTTTCATTGGTCTCCTGTTTTATCCCTTCTGTGTTTCTTTTTTTTTGCAAAAGTAAGCAAATATATATATATACATATTCTTATTTTCCATTATTTTTTACACCATGCTGTATCATGTGCTTCTCATTTTTTTCACTTAATAATATATCCTGGAAATCACTCCATATAGTTTATAGAAATCTTTCATTTGTTTTTTTTTCTTTTTTTTGCTATGTCTGCATAGTACTCCATCATGTGGCTGTGCTTATTTATTAGTGTTTGGGTTGTTTCCAATATTTTACTATTACAAATAATATTGTAATAAAAAAACTTTGTACATATACTCTTTCATATTTGTGGAAGTGTACCTTCAAGGTAGTTTCCTAGAAGTGGATTTCCTGGGTCAAAGAGCAAGTAACATAATCATAATTGTTAGATATTGGCCAATTTCCTCCATCAGGAGTCGTATCATTTTGCATTCCCACCAGTATTGTATGACAATGCTTGTTTTCCCCACAACCTTGCCAACAGACTGTGTTGTCAAGCATTTGAATTATTGCCAATCTGATAGGTAGGAAATAATATCTCCATGTAGTTTTAATTTACATTTATCTTATTATAAGGAAAGTTGAACATCTTTTTACACATTTAAGGACTGGTTGTATATCTCTTTCTGTGAACTATAATTGTGTCTATTTTTCTATCAGGTTTTGGATTTTATTCTTTCTCATTTTTAGGCACTCTTTATATGTTAAAGAGATTAGTCCTTTGCAATATAAGTCGCAAATATTTTCCACTAGTTTTTATTTGTTTTTCAACTTTGCTTATAATGTTGTATGCCTTGCAAAGAAACTTTTATTTTTATGCAGTCAAATTTATCAAGATTTTCTATTATTGTTTCAGGATCTTGTTTTATAGCTTTAAAAAATTCTCTCCAAACCCAGTTATAAAGAATTTATTCATTTCTTCTTCTAGTGCTCTGATGCCTTACTTTTTCCACAATTATATTGCTGATCCACTTGAAATTTATTCTGGTACATGATATGAGATAGGGATGTAAGTTTATCTTTTTTGAAATGGCTATCCATTTGTCTCTACATCATTTTTTAAAAAGTTAATATTTCCCTAGCGACCATCTTTATCTTTTATTAAACTTTCATATGTCAAAATAAAATCAAATGAAGTTAGAAAATTTTAAGGAGTTTATTGTATATACAAAAGAATACACACACACACACACACACACACATACAAAAGAATAGTCCCCAACTAGGAAACTTAGAATAAATGTAAGAATGGTACTAAGCTCTCCTTACAGCAGTTATAGCACAGTTTATAAGGCATAAAAGAGGAGATATTTTGACCTTTTTCATGATTGTCTATTATATGTTAACTTTTTTTAGGACAAAGAGCTGTTAAAGCTGATTTATTTATAGCTGATTGGTTTAATTTCACTGAATCATGCACGCAAGGATGTGTTTTGTGTTTTGTTTATGAATGGAGATTATCATTTCAGGAAACTTCAGGATGACTGAAGTTTTGGTTATGTGATAATGAGCAGTTTGCCTTGAAGTATATCTAAACCGTAGCCTCCATTTATATTTTTCTTTAATACATAAATACTTGGATCTATTTTGAAATGTCTAGTCTGTTCTGTTTTCTATCTATTCATACTATATATTCATACTATGTATTTTTAAATTATATGCAAGTATTACTCTCCCATTCCTCTTGAAAAATAATTTTAAAGAAAGAGTGCAGTGTCCATGGGACTTGGCGACTAATTAAAAGTGGAGTTTGAAATAGAGGGAAGTGTCCAAACTAACTCCCACACTTCTTTCCTAAGTGCCTTGGGTGGAAAGAAAGGCTGTTTTGCCAAGATGGGCCATGGAGAGAGCGCAAGAAGAGAGTATCAACAAAAGATGGAAACTTTGTATTGCACCAGGAATATGCACAGGAAAAGGAAACCAGGAAAAACGACTGAGAATGAAGAGATGTGTATTAGTTTCAGATGACTGCCATAACAATTTAGCACAGACAGGGTGGTTTAAAACTTATGTTAAAAATTTATTGTCTCCCAGTTCAGGTGACTAGAGGTCTGAAATTAGGGTGCTAGCAGAGATGGTTTCTTCTGGATGTTTTGAGAGAGAATCTGCCTCGTACCTCTGTCCTAGCTTTGGTGGTTGCCAGCAATCCTTGGTGTTCCTTGGCTTGAGCTGCATCATTACAATCTCTTCTTCCGTCATCATATGGTGTTCCTTCATCTCTCTGTGTTTTCACATGGGCTTCTTATAAGAACACCATGCATTGGATTCAGGGCCCACCCTAATCCATCTAACTAATTATGTCTAAAAAGACCCTATTTTCAAATAAGGTCACATTCTGAGGTTCCAGATAGGTAGGAATTTTGTGGAATGCTCTTCAGCCCATTAGAAGATGGGAGAAAACCGAGGGGTAGAAGTAGCATGGAAATCACAGGGAGACAATTTCAAGGTTCAATGGGACTGGTGCCTTGGAGAAGTCAAATGAAACATGCCCAAAGAATCAGCCACTGCTTGCTATCCTCTTGCTCACCACTCTCCAGCCTCCCAAGCTCCTCTCAGTGCCCAAACCTGCAGAGCATGTCCTGTCCCAGTCCTTTCTGTTCCCACTGCTTGGAGCTCTCATCTCCAGCTACCTTGTCCGGTAGGTGCCATGCATCCTTCAGGCCTCATCTTGGAGCCCTGCAAGGGCAGGCTTCATATTCATTTTGGACAAATGTTTATCCAGTGCTTCTCACTGAGCTTGGCACATCATAGATTCTTCATAAATGTTTGTTGAATGAATGAATGTATTTTAAAGTAAATGACATTGTACAAAGCATATTTTTTTATAAATTGCTTTTTTATTGTTGTCATAATTTGATTTTTTTTTGTCTTCTTAACAATAAATCAGTTTACCTCCTGGCACCTTCTGGTACAGATTTAGATAGCAATATTCAAAACTCTGCTCTAACCACCCTTGGAGTATGGACTCTCAAATTGAATATTTCAGTGTTAATGTCTTACCACTAAGATGTAGATTAAAGTTAATTCACAATCCCATGTAGTCTGTCTATACTGATGTATCTCAGAGAATATTATAGATGATATAATACTGAGTTAAAAAGTATATTTTATTTAGCACCTGTATGGTGCTTACTATGTTCCAGCTACTGTTGTAAGCAGCCTACCAATATAAACTCATTTAATCTTCATAACAACCCAATGAAGTGGGCACTATTATTGCCTCCATATGATGGAAGAGGAAACTAAGGTATGAAGAGGTTAACTTATTTGCCTGAAGTCATACAATTGATAAGAGTTAAGCTGGGATTCAAACTGGGTAATGTGACTCAAGGTAGAGTCTGTGCTTTAGGCTGCCTCTCCAGATCATGGCTTTAACCTTCTGTTTAGACGGGCAGTTGCCTTTTTCTGCAGTGTGGGATGGAGAGATCAGCCTGCAGGTTTCTCCCGTGATCCCTAGCTACAAGCGCCACACCTGTATCCAGCTGCTCACAACACAACACACACAACTCTGTAAGAACACACAGTAATGTACACACCCTAGGCAGCCCAAATCAGAGAATAGGCAACCATTTTCTAAAGTTACCATCAACCAGAAAGGCATAATGTTGCTTAAAAGAAAACCCCTACCCTGAATTTTACATTACTAATTTGAACACTAATTTGAATTCTGGTTATTGTTTATCTTTCTCAATGAAATTACATGGACCCTTGTGCTTTATATTTGCATGACAAAAGCTCATTACAGTAATTATTGATATTTTTCTTACAGCGAAAGAGTCATTTACCCTAGATGGGTGTTTTTCAAAAAGGTTGTCATGATAGGCCATAGATTATGATAGAAAATTGAGTGTACTATGGAAGTGTTTTTGTGAAACTTTGTATACAGAATTGCTATATAAAATGTGATAGGGTTTATATGCTTGAATCATCACAGCTTTGATCCAAGGTGGTGGAAAAGTTAGCTCTGCACAGCAGAAACTTTAATTTACAAAATAGCAGTTTTTACGGTTTCAAAAAGTATAATGTCTAATCACCACTGGGTATTTGATTCTATTCATATATTATGGCTTACAAAGTACTTTACTGGCCTAATCTCACTGACCTAACAACTCTGTAGGGTATGCAGGAAGGACATTCTTGCTCCATGGACGCACACCCAGATAACAAAGCCAAGATAGGAGAGGCAGTCTCATGGCTGTGCTGGGATGGAGCTCCCCTGGCATCTACCTTGCTATGCATTCCACAGCTGCTGGCTGAAGAACACACCGTGGTACTGAAAGGGGTCACAAATGCCTCATGGGGTCAGAAGTATAGGAGCCTCAGTCAACTTTTAGCATTAGCTGGTGGAGGTGACTCTCTCCCCCATTCGTTTCCAAGATAACTTCGAGCCCAGAATGTAGGTATATAAAGGTGAAGTCCTCATCAGCACCTGCCCTGGTTGCCTGTGACCCAAGCATAGATCTGCTCACCCTCCATATTCAGATAGACCAGTGGGTCCCAACCCTGGCTGCACATTAATTCACAGTTAAAAATACTGAGGCCCAAGGCATAGTGCAGACCAACTGCAGCACAATCTTTGGGGTTGGGGGTCTGGGCATTAGCATTTTTCAAACTCCCCAGGGGATTCTAATGCTCAGCCAAGGTCAAGATTGATAGAGAAATATGATGAATCTCATCTGGTCTAAACCTGCAACCCTGTATTAAATAGGTCAAAATTTGATTTGAACATAACAAAAATGTATCAATGATCTGATTTATCTACAGATTTTTGATTCATTACCATCATTGCAATAAAGCTCAATTTATAAAACAATCCTGCTTAGCATTGCACTTTGCCAGTATTGTCTAATTTAAACCTCCCTTGAGGTAGATAAATATTCGCTCCAGGTCACAGGTGAGGAGACTGAGGCACATAGGATGGCATGCCAAGATCACACAGTCGCTAAGTGGTGGAAATGGGATTCAAAACCAAATAGTGTTGACTCCAACACCCGACACACTGAGAAGCACTGCCTTCCATGTAGATTACTGATCTCATAAAGTGGTTCTGTTTGATTGTTGGCATTTGTCTATGCCTTTGTGCCTCCCAAAATTAGTGGTGGCAGCTGAAACTGGCTCAGATCTTCTTCCTCTCTTCTCTTAATACTATCCTGAGATTCTCTCCCGCTAAGTAAGTTCCTTGAATGGAGGGGCTACATTCTGTTCTATATACCACCGTATCTTCCATGTCCAGAACAATACCTGACACCTAGTGAGGCTTACACTCTGACCCATACGAACTATACCCATTTGACTAATTTACACAGTCATATTCCTATGTATTAATAAACACTTCAAGAAACTGATACCATAGTATTCAAGTAGAAATAAAATGAAATATTTCAACTATAAGTCCCAGGAGAGTCTTAAAAAATTAAACAGTTCTACATAAAACTGTAGGCATTTAAGCTGAAAGATGTCTTAGAGAAAAATGTAATGACCCCAGTGCAGTCCTGTTTGAAATTCAAAAATTGGGTCCTTCCACTCCTCCTTCTTCCTCCTTTTCAAAAAACAAGTTGGCATACCATGCAGTGAAGGAGGAAATGAAACAAAGCTGTGTTCAGTGGCCTGGAGCATGAAGCTCAGGGACTCCAGCAAACCTGCCATAGTCAATATTATGTAGTTATGAATTTTCAGAAATATAAGTAAAGTCTACTTATAACATTTGTTTTAACCAGTAGGAAGTGCTCCAACAACTCAAGATACCAACACCGGAAAAAACTGCTGTAGCCCACACCTACTTTAGTAACTAGAAGGTCAATGTCTCCCTCCTGAAGCACACCCTCTCAAATGCTTCAAGTTTGGGTTTGGGCGAGAGACTATCGGTCCGGTGCTGTCTTTACTTCTCTTGGCCACACGGTGTCACTGTTGAAGATCAGTTGGTTCACTTAAAAGGCTTCCTCTCTGCTGTGAGGAGCTGTTGGGATGCCAGTCTCTGTTGGGGTACAGGGACACTTCATGGAGGACAGTGCCCTCCCTCAACACGCAGATCTGCCAGGGGACCAAACGTGGCAGCCCTTTAAACCCAGCTCTTTCAGTTTATCTACGTTTGGAGCTGGCCCCAGAAACTCTGAGCTGAATGGAATCCACTGTTTACAAAACTCCCTCCCACCCTTTCTTTTCAGTGACGATGAAGGGGTAGGTGGTAGTGTTATTTCCACCACCACCTCGTGGCTCCCAAAACATAAAGAGTCTTTCTAACACCACCTGTCCCTAGACAATCTAGGCTACTCGCTCTACTTACCTGTCTTCTGTGCTTTAAATGGTACGTATCCTCTTAATGGAAAACTGCTCCCTATCCTCCATTGCCCCAGGAGTTTACAAAGCTGTTTTCCATCCTGGTTCATAAGGAAAAAGTGCTTAGACTTCTCCCACTAAAAAATAGAGATATAAGAGAAGGTTAGTTTCTCTTGTAGGGCTAAGATAAAATAATACCAAATATATTTTCATTCTATCATTTTTATTTTTTCATGAAGTTATAGATATGTAATATAATATCTTTGTGATTATAAATATATCCAACCCCCCTCAGGGGTATTTTATTCTTCCATTTCTCCTCACCCCAGCCCTACCACATTTTTATCATATTCTGCTTAAATTTTATCTGGTCTAATGCCATGTTTATTGAGAAGGGAGTGAACTTGATTAAGTCAGCGGCCAACCTGGGACTGGGGGTCCTAATTGCTAGTCTATGCTATTTCTGCAACATGACCCTGCATCTCCATTTTTTTTTTTTTTTTTTGAGACAGAGTCTTAATTTGTCTGTCACCCAGGCTAGAATTCAGTGGCGTCATCATAGCTCACTGCAACCTCAAATTCCTGGGCTCAATTAAGCCTCCTGCCTCAGCCTTCTGACTACAGGCACGTGCCATCATGCCCAGCTAATCTTTTCTATTTTTTTTGGAGAAACAAGGTATCACTCTTGCTTAGACTGGTCTTGAACTCCTGACCTCAAGCAATCCTCCTGCTTTGGCCTCCCAAAGTGCTGGAATTAGGCATGACCACCACTCTCTGGCCTGTTTCTAGAGATTTGATTAAGCTTAGAAAGGCCAAGAAATTACCTAGAGGCTGGATGGGAGCTGGAAATGAGTTAAGCAGGGTGGTCAAGTTAGGCTCCGCAGCATCTGCTCTGGTTTTCTGCGTTTCAGCACTGAACACATGTGCCTCTGACCAGGGATCACTGAGTTCAAATTGCAGTTGGTCACTGGAGCCACCTCACTCTGCTCCCTACTTTCTATGTCCTTCTCTCCATCCCAGGTACTTCTGGGGTTCCCACAAAGTCTACTTACAGCAACCAGGTAAACTGTTTCTGAACTCCTGGCCCACAGAAACTGTGAGAAAGAACAATTTGTTGTTTGAAACTGCTAAGTTTTGAGGTAATTTACTAGCATCAGTAAATAATGAATACAGGTGCTTTTCCAATGCTACCCCCTCAACAACCCTGAGTGATAGTTATTGCCATATTTCATTTTCATTGAAGATGCCTTGATTTCAAGATTCTCCATCTTTCTATGAACCACCCTTAGAACAATTTTATTTATTTATTTATTTTATTTTTTTGAGACAGAGTCTCACTCTCTTGCCCGGGCTAGAGTGAGTGCCGTGGCGTCAGCCTCGCTCACAGCAACCTCAAACTCCTGGGCTCAAGCAATCCTTCTGCCTCAGCCTCCCAAGTAGCTGGGAGTACAGGCACGCGCCACCACGCCCGGCTAATTTTTTCTATATATTTTTAGTTGGCCAATTAATTTCTTTCTATTTTTAGTAGAGACGGGGTCTCACTCTTGCTCAGGCTTGTTTCGAACTCCTGACCTTGAGCGATCCACCCACCTCGGCCTCCCAGAGTGCTAGGATTACAGGCATGAGCCACTGTGTCCGGCCTTGCGCAAAGTATTCAAGTTGACAGAAATGGTCAGTTTTCCTAAAATGTCGACTTTAAACCTACTCAAATATTTTTATTTAGAATCTTGCTTTATTTCTCATTCCATGAACGTTTATAAAACAGTAAGTATTATTTTTAAGCTTGTATAATTAGTCAGGTGTTACCACATGTGGTGAACAAATGACTTGGTAAATCTTAGAAACAATAGCTAAAGTTTGTCCCTCTACTTGTAGACTAGCCCTCTCCCTCTATTTTGATTTGTAAAACCAGTGAGACTTCCAGAACCTCTTTGGGTGACATATTCCAGGTGTATAATGATTAAGAAGTTTTCGTTAAATAGTCCTTAGTTTGAAGGTAAGAATTATATTGAAACTTTTGAAAATGAATATGGATTAAGTAGCATACATCTGTAGAGATTTTTTTTGTTTTGTTTTCCAAGACACAATCTCTAGGATACAGGTAAGAGGGAATAATGAATGGAGCAAGGTCTTGCAGTAGATGGAAGAGTGGGTCTGATGTATAAACACCATCTTTTTTTTTTTTTTGAGACAAGAGTTTCACTCTGTTGCCCTCAGTAGAGTGCCGTGGCGTCAGCCTAGCTCACAGCAACCTCAAACTCCTGGGCTCAAGCGATCCTCCTGCCTCACACTCCCGAGTAGCTGGGACTACAGGCATGCGCCACTGTGCCCTCCTAATTTTTCCGTTTTTAGTAGAAATGGTTCTCTCTCTTGCTCAGGCTGATCTCAAACTCCTGAGCTCAAAAGATCCTCCCACCTCAGGCTCCCAGAGTGCTAGGATTACAGGCGTGAGCCATTGCGCCCATCCATCTGTAAAGATTTTAATCACACTGCACTCCAGCCTAGGTGACAGAGTTGAGACCCTGTCTCTGTTTAAAAAAAAAATATTTTAATCACATACTCTAATTAGTTTACATGTAGAACTGAAATTCTTAATTGGCATCAGAAAGTGAGAGCATATTAATTTGTATGTGAAATGTTTGCGTTTGAAATGGAATGTACATTTTTCTGGGGAAAGAGTTCACGCTTTCATCAGATTAACAGAATCTGTGACCCTTTAACAGATTATGATCTGTGAAACTGTGGGAAGGCTCCACCTTCTCTGCAGTTTTGTTAGAAAACCAGGGAATAAAAAATAGTTCTGTTTTATCTAAAACCATGTGGACATGAATATGGATTTTATGTTACTTGCTCATTGATATTTTGCTTTTAGGTTGAAGATGAACCAAACAAAATTTGTGAAGCAGATCGAGTAGCCATTAAAGCCAACATAGTGCACTTGATGCTTAGCAGCCCAGAGCAAATTCAGAAGCAGGTAATGTAGCCCTGCTTTTTAGGTAGGTTCCTTTGTGAGGCTCTCATTTAATTAATCCTTTCCTCCCCCAGTTAAGTGATGCCATTAGCATTATTGGAAGAGAAGATTTCCCTCAGAAATGGCCTGACTTGTTGACAGAAATGGTGAATCGCTTTCAGAGTGGAGATTTTCATGTTATTAATGGAGTCCTGCGTACAGCACATTCATTATTTAAAAGGTACTGATGTATAGATTCATCTTTTAAAACTACTTTTCTCAATTTTATTTGATTGTGTAAAGTTACCTTTGTGCCTCTTGTCACTTCTTTGAATATGATCAGCCTGGAATAACAGTGTAAACCCCAGTTCATTATCGTGTTTGTTTCTTCTCAAGTAGAATGTTTATCTCATATTGCCCTATCACCTGTGAAATACCTGGTCTTCAAAAACTGCTTGATTCATTTAAAAAGAAAACCAAGAATTCCCTTTGAATTTCAGAAAGCCATCTAGTCGTAGATGTCTGTCAGAATTGACCCTTTAAGACCTAAAGTGAATAAACAAAAATTTGTACATTTATCTATTTTATCTTGATTTTCTAGATACCGTCATGAATTTAAATCAAATGAGTTATGGACTGAAATTAAACTTGTTCTGGATGCCTTTGCTTTGCCTTTGACTAATCTATTTAAGGTATGGAATAATATCTTGGTACTGTTTTTTAATTTTATAAATTGCTTAAATATTTGTAAATTTTAAGAGAATACTTTGAAAGCTTATTTGATAAGTAATATTTGGAGCAGTATTTCTTTTGAAAAGTTTCAAACCTACACAGTAAAAGTGTTAAAATGAACTCCCTTCTATTATTATACAAGTTTAACAATTACTAACATTTTATTGTTCTTTTTCTTTTTTTATCTGCTCCCCTACTTAGGAATATTTAAAAGCAAGCATCATATTATTTCACCCAAGTATTTGAGTATTGTATCTAAAGAAAGAGATCCATGTTTTTTTCCAGAGTTTCAGAGAGATCCAAGGCACATTTTAATTTGACTGTGGAGTTTAGTTTATATATTTGTACATCATTTTACAATATACAAGCTTCTTAACATGTTCTTGGTCTTTGTGAGAATCCTATAAGATTGTAAGAAATGTACTATTAACCCTTTTTTCTAGATAAGAAAAGAGGGTTCATTTTTCGCAAAACTGATAGAGCCAAGTTTCAAACCTGGTTTTGCTGACTCCAAAAAAGCTTATTTATTTCTTATTTTCAAAAGGGTAGGTTGTGTCATATTAGTAATAAAATGAAGAGTGTACACAGGGTTTTTCATAGTTTGGATATCTTACTGATGGTACATTTTTTATTTTAAAAAATAAAATTGGACAAAATGAGATCGCTTTTTCACCTGTTGGATTGGCAAAGATTTTCTTTCTTTTTAATGATGTTAAAAGTCTCAGCCAGAGCACACTGAAATGAATACTCTAGTGTCCTGTTTATTGTATTATAAGTGGTGCCGGCTTTTAAACTGGAGTTTGGCATTTCATTAAGAAAACCTTAATATTCATATTATCCTAAGTCCAGGATAAAGGAAGTAACATTTGTTGAGTGTCTTTTTTATGTGGTAGGTATGTACAAAGTACTAAGACCTTTTATGTATTTTTTCTCATTTAATTATACTTTTTATTCAAGGTAAGCATTGTTCTCACATTAAAATAAGGAAATTGGGCTCAGAGGACAATAACTTCTTCAATGTATTGCTCCTAACGAGTAATAGAGCTTAGGTTGTGAGCAAGTCTTTTTGGCTTCCAAAACCTGTGCTCATAGCACACTGTGCTGCTGTGGTAATACACGTCTAGAATTTCAGACTCTTGGAAATTAGAGATGTGCACAAAGTTTTATAAATAAACCTCTTATTGCAGTTAGAATAATGAACAATTGGAAATAACCTAAATGCCAAGTGACAGAGGAATTATTTAATTAGAGCATGTAAAGACAAATTGGGGTAATATTTGTATATATGCACAGATGAATGGAAAGATATAATAATTCAGAATAGTAACATTAGACTTTAGTAGTGCTATTTTGGACAGTTTAAAAATTATACTTTATTTTTCAGAATCTCTTAAATGACTATGTACTACTAATTAAAAACCAAATTTAAATAGTTTCAGCATAGCACAAGGCTATTTCCCTAAGATGAGCATACTAGGTTTACAATACACTAAAACCATGTTGCTAAATTCCTTTCCAAGGCCACCATTGAACTCTGCAGTACCCATGCAAATGATGCCTCTGCCCTGAGGATTCTTTTTTCTTCCCTAATTCTGATCTCAAAATTGTTCTATAGTTTAAACTTTCAGGTAAGTTTCATTTGATTTTTGCTTTTGATTCTTATTCTTTGATGTTAAACATAGTTTTCTACTTGATAAAGACTTCTTTGCCAACACTTGTTTTTCTGAAAGAAAAGTTTGTTCTGAGATCCCTGCTCTTTCCCACCCCCTAATTCTTTTTTTAAATATTAAGATGGAGTCTCATTATGTTGCCCAGGCTGGTCTTGAACTCCTGGGCTCAAGTGATCCTCCCACCTCAGCCTCCCAAGTAGCTGGGACTAGAGGCGTGAACCACCACACCTGGCTTCTCCCTGTTCTTTATCCACTTTATCCACAGTGTTGCAATTTTACAGTAGTTCCTAGAGATGCTAATGGGTGTTTCATGGAAAAAAGTAGCATGCTCTTGTAGCCAGCGAATTAGGGAGACCTCACATCCTAACTCACAGTTTTAGAGAGTCACCCTGTACACTATATTGAAGACACTGAGAAACCAGATTTCTGAGGTCTTCCTTTTTTTGTTCACTTACATAGAAGTTCCCCCTTAACATTGGGGAACCATGTTTTGTTTAGGGGTCCCTACCTAGCTTATACAAAAGGACTTTTATTGGAAGCATGGGGGAGACAGAAGACTTAAGTACTAGGTTTTGAAAGGGGTAAGAACCAATGGCACTTCAGAGGAAACACAACCTCAGGGTTATAGCAGGGAATGCCTAGTCACCCTATTGCTACTAAGATAGTGGCCTCCAATCATTCCTTCTGTTCCTGAATCATTAGTTTAAGATTCCCCGTGTTCCAGGACTGAGAAAGGGGTATGAATTGGTACAGATTGCTACAGTGAGATGCAAAAAGGAGCTCGCCGCCTTTTCATTGTTCACAGCCAGAACCTGTGCTTACCTTCACAACGTGACTGCACTTGCAGTGGTAGGGAGAGCGTTCCCCAAAAGGAAATTGTGTTCTCTTAGGTTTAGAGTAGGAAGAGCTGAACAACCCAAAATAACATGTCCCACGTTGGCAGCTAGACAGCAGTTTGAGAAATTCTTACTTAAATGAATACTACTGGTTTTGCTTATACCTTTTTTTGAATTCTACTTCTGAGAAGTCAGGTAGAATGAAGCTCTTGATAACTTGTCGTGCATAACAAGGGAGACCAGAGAAAGGAAGCATAATCTTTACCCTTAGGGGCCAGGATGGGGGGGGGTGTTTTTTCCTCATTAAGAAGGCAGTACTCTGCCATAGGAAATCAGTACCTATGTAAGCCAGTAAGTTTGATTCTGGGTTGGTGGTCATCTTGTAATAAATGTCATCTTGTAATAAATAAAGTGGTTAGAAAGGAAAGGGGATGTATTGGTAAGCACTGAAGCTTTGTAAGGAAAGGCTTCGTGTTGGCTTATCTGGACCTTGAAGGAAGATTTAGATTGGGACAAGAACTAGAAGTGATGTCATTTATGGGGAAAGCCAACAAACAGGCAGAAGTCTGAATGATTTATTCAGCTGCCACACGTAGCTTCAGCACAGCGTTCTTGTCAGAATAGGTAATGCTCAGACTGAGTTTGGGCTTAACCCTATAGGCATGTGCAGAATGTTTGGCATTGTGGAGAAACATTGAAGTGGTGAACTTATTTATCTTAGTCAAAAGTGTTTATTCTTTAGGATCTTCCTGAATTTTTTGAAGATAATATGGAAACTTGGATGAATAATTTTCATACACTTTTGACATTGGATAATAAGCTTCTACAAACTGATGTAAGTATTTAAAATGTTGCCTGAGTACACATTTTCTTTCATTAAGAATTATTTGGGTACCCTCTGAAAACTTATTTACTCTTTCATTGCTAATAGATAAAATTCCAAAAATGCAAATAATATTTAATTCTGTTTGCTGTTCAGTAATTTGGTTATTGTGCACAAAATAGAATTACTCGTGTCGTGGGCCTCACTTGTGTCACACTATACAGATAAGGTGTTTAATTACATTAAAGTAAGGCTTTAAAGTATTCACATTGTGACTATTTTATGATATAAAATTGTCATTAAAGATACTAACAAAACTTAAACTTCTGAGGCTGAGGCGGGCGGATTGCTCAGGGTCAGGAGTTCGAAACCGGCCTGAGCAAGAGCGAGACCCCGTCTCTACAAATAATAGAAAGAAATTAATTGGCCAACTAAATATATACAGAAAAAATTAGCTGGGCATGGTGGTGCATGCCTGTAGTCCCAGCTACTAGGGAGGCTGAGGCAGAAGGATCACTTGAGCCCAGGAGTTTGAGGTTGCTGTGAGCCGGGCTGACGCCACGGCACTCTAGCCCAGGCAATACAGTGAGACTGTCTCAAAAAATAAATAAATAAATAAAAAACTTAAACTTCTGTAGTGATAGCCTCTTTTTTAAAGGTCATCCACAGCTTGGAAAAGAGGGAAAATGGTAACACATGTTTATAATACGTAAAGGTTTCTGGTCTGGTTTTGTAGTATGTTCTTTTAAACATACAGTGCTTATTCTGTGCTATCATTTGCTCCTTTATTAATATATTTATGATCTCCCAAGAAACAAAAACTATAAAATAAAATATTAAGAATACTTCAACATCAGATAAAATAAAAATTAGAATTGGTGATTCAAATCAGATTTTTGTGAGTGGGGTACAGAAAGGGAATCATTAATATGGTTGTACAACAGATTTTTGTCTCAGTTTGACTATGTTAAAGGGATTTTTTTTTTTTTTTTTTTTTTTTTTGAGACGGAGTCTCATTCTGTTGCCCAGGCTAGAGTGCCATAGTGTCAGCCTAGCTCACAGCAACCTCAAACTCCTGGGCTCAAGCAACCCTTCTGCCTCAGTGCATGCCTGTAGTCCCAGCTACTCAGTCCCGAGTAGCTGGGACTACAGGCATGCGCCACCATGCCTGGTTAATTTTTTTATTTAATATATATATATTTTTTAGTTGTCCAGCTTATTTCTATTTTTTTTTTTTTTAGTAGAGACAAGGTCTCGCTCTTGCTCAGGCTGGCTCATAGGGAATTTTAACAGATGAGGCTCCCTTATAATAATTTCATCCAGTTGGATAAAAACCACTCCTTAAGAAAACAAAGCTTTTCTTCACACTTAACTCTAAAGCAAATTTTTCAGATTGAATTATTATAGGAGCTGTTTGCCCAGTTAACCATGTGCTACTTTGTGTCATCTCACGTTCTTTAATATTTATGCCTTGAGGAAGCAGCTGTGAGGGGGTTCTTTTTGTCTCTCCTAAATTTGAGGGGTTTGGCACATAAAACAGCTCAAAAGGTATTTTCTGGTTTGCTATAGTAGGGATTGCTGCATAAATCACTATCATGGTTTAGATTGGGATTGGCTGGCAATGTAAAGGGCCAGGTAGTGAATACTTCCAGTTTGCAGGCCATGCGGTCTGTGTTACTACTCAGCAGTTGCAGTGTGAAAACAGCCACAGACAGTACTAGAAAATGTATAAATGAATTGTGTGAGGGAAAAACAAATGAATGGGCTGTGTTTTAATAAAACTTCACTTACAAAAACAGGCAACAGGCTGGATTTGGCCTGCAGACCACAGTTTGCTGACCCTTGATACAGAGTTGTGTTTAATATTGTATAACCAAAACATTATTTGTGAGAATCATATATTACCTTATGTGGGGGTGGGGGGATTTCCCATCTTAATATATTCAAAGTGATAATAACCCTTTTGGAAGCCAGCAAGACAATCCCGTGAACTGTATTATCAAGTAAGTGCAATGTGATCATCATTCAGGTTTGTGTAGGAATATACATATTTTAATCTAATATGTGTGAAAATATTTTGTAATTTAGCAACCAGAAGAAAAAGGCTTTATGCAACTTGAAAACTTTTGATACCTGTTCTCAATGATTAGTAAATGGGAAAGAATTGGTGAATAGATTGATAGTGGCATAGGTGTTGTTTACTAAAAAAAAAAAAAAAACTGAATTGAATTTAAATTTTAGAGAGTCTAATTCAGGAATTCAGCTACTCCCCTGATTGATGGTAGCATTAGAGTTGTTTGTTTGAGTTTTCTCTTTTCTTTTATGTAAGGATGAAGAGGAAGCAGGCTTATTGGAGCTCTTAAAATCCCAGATTTGTGATAATGCTGCACTCTATGCACAGAAGTATGATGAAGAATTTCAACGGTACCTGCCTCGTTTTGTCACAGCCATCTGGAATTTATTAGTTACAACAGGTCAAGAGGTTAAATATGATTTGGTAAGGTGGTGGAGACAAATAATTAAAAGACATTCTCCATCTCCCCCAAGAAATAAACTGTTCAGTTTTGCTTTTAAAAATCTTACTGTTTTTGTGTTTTGTTCCAGTTGGTAAGTAATGCAATTCAATTTCTGGCTTCAGTTTGTGAGAGACCTCATTATAAGAATCTGTTTGAGGACCAGAACACGCTGACAAGTATCTGTGAAAAGGTTATTGTGCCTAACATGGAATTTAGAGGTAATTATGGCAAAGTGAAAGCTTTTTCAAGGGAGTAAAACCTCAGTTTCTTAAAAGTATATTAGTATAAGTTTAATGTCTTCTGTTGCTTTTTTTTTATTTTTCAGAAATTAGATGCATATAATTCTGTTGCTTTTTTAAAAACATAGTTAATCTAATTCTTTCATTACCAAATCTGTGGGTCATTTATTGCCTATTTTCTAAATCAAGACAGAAAATGTGGCATCTGTGAATTGAGTGTTGCTGTAATGAGCTTAGTTGTGTATTGGGGGGTTTTCTCACAGAAATACTAAATATGATTTTTTAAATCCTGTTATATTGAGAAGAAAATAAAACTATCCAGCATCTCAATTTAGGGAAGGAATTTGGTTTTGTTTGATTTAGTATTTTACGAAGGCAAATAGCTGTTTTTAAACATCTGACTTGAAAGTAGAAGTGTAACTTTTAAATACAGGATTGAATCTCACTTTTAGGTTGTGCTTAAGGTTAAAATACTAAAGTATGATACAGGCTAATAAAAAAGAGAATAATAATAAAAAGGTTAAAATTGTCCTAAGTGTCTGTATTTATATGTAAAATGTCTATCCCTCTTCTTAGTGTTACGAATGGCAAGTAGTGAAGGTGGAGGGATTGTGTTTTATATCAAAGCAGTTATTTGGTGTTTCTCAAATTATGTCTGGAACAAAATGAGGAGATTAAGGACCTTGTTAAGAGCAAGTTTTTATTTCCTTTTGTGTTTTCATCAAAATAAATTTAAAAGATCTTTATTCTGTTACTGTCTTCCCTAGGTGTTTTGTTATTGAAATGACTTTTATGAAATAATGGTGATTATAGTTAGGTTGTTTGCTTTTTTTTAATGTTCTTTTCTGGCAAAATAAAAAGGTAGCATTCCAAGATTGATCCCCAGCACTTACTTTTGAAAGCTAGAGGAGAAATCCAGTTCTGGGGACAAATGAGCCTATCTCACAGCTGTGTGAATGACCTAATACCTAGCCTTTCAGGGTGGCCTTTGCTATATACAGGGCAGTTCTATATACTCTTCCGCATACTCAGCTGTTAAGTACAGTGTAGACTTGTCTTTTTGTCAGCTTGTCTGAAATATCAACTCTCTTTTTAGCTGCTGATGAAGAAGCATTTGAAGATAATTCTGAGGAGTACATAAGAAGAGATTTGGAAGGATCTGGTATGTATCTTGGTTTTCTAACTATTAGTCTCCCAACAAGCGTATTTGAAGATTGTTCTCTTTCTAGTAAATACGGGAAAGAGTGGAAGGTACAAATAAGAGTGTCATTTCTGCTGACTTTCATTGAAAACTGTTTTCCTTCTTTAAGTTGCACATGTTAAAAAGCAGCTCTTATATGACCTACACAAAAATATCAAAAATTGCATCATTTGTCCTCTCTTTCTTATGTACTTATTAATATATGTCATAATTCTGTGATCTCTTTAGTTTCATTCTCATTTTCTGTTTCTTGTTTGGGGGAAATACGTTTTTTTCATTATTTATGTTGCTGGTAGCTATCACATAGCAATCAGTGGTTGTTTCTTTCTCCCTTGATACATTTCCTTTTCATTTTATAGATATTGATACTAGACGCAGGGCTGCTTGTGATCTTGTACGAGGATTATGCAAGTTTTTTGAGGGACCTGTGACAGGAATCTTCTCTGGCTATGTTAACTCCATGCTGCAGGAGTATGCAAAAAATCCGTCTGTCAACTGGAAACACAAAGATGCAGCCATTTACCTAGTGACGTCTTTGGCATCAAAAGCCCAAACACAGAAGGTAAATCTTTTTAATGTGGTTTTGTTTCTAAAACAGGCATTGGTAACCACAGAAGTCAAAAAGAAAAAATACGTCTCTGATAATACAGCCTACTCTGTCAGATAACTTATTAGTTCCGATTAGAATGTATGTTGCTGTATTAAGCACTTCAGTTTCTTATGGACCAAAAAATTGACAGATGCCGTGCTTGTTACCTTAGCTGAGACCCAGTATATAAAATGTACTAAACTTAAATTTAGCTGTTGTTTGCTTTAGGGAAATTTCTTTATTGTTTATTAAGATAGTCCTGTTGTATGTATAAGAAGTTTGTGTTTTGAAGTGTTGTCTCCATTTTTACTGTGGTTTTAAAGATTGTTTAAATATCTAATGTGATAGATATATACAGGTATTTTGTGTTATTTAATTTACTGTTACAAATTTGCTTTTCAGCATGGAATTACACAAGCAAATGAACTTGTCAACCTGACTGAGTTCTTTGTGAATCACATCCTCCCTGATTTAAAATCACCTAATGGTGAGTTGTGAAATTTTTTCTTTTATACAACTTATGACACTATACCTGTCATTTTTATTTACATTGTTAAACTATGAAATAAGTAATGTGTCAAGTCATACTAAGGACTCTACATCACCATGATACTCAAAAAATTGGTTCCTATACTTGTTACAGTTATTTCTTTTATTTAATAAGATCTCAAATGGTTTCCCCAGATCTTGTCTATGTGAAGTTAGCTTTGATAAAGAAAATATTGCTTGTTTAAAAGGAAAATATGAGTAAAACTGAACTGTAACTCAGCTTTGTTATCCCTAGTGTATGAATAGGAATTACACTTTGGCTTCCTTTTCTTTCCTATTTGAAAAATGAGCTCTTAAAAATTAAACATTTCCAAGTACTTGAAACTGGTAAATATTAAGGATAGTTTCTGATGTTTTGTGAGTGTGTTGATCTAGTTCAGATATATTCCCTTTTTTAAAGAAACTTTTTCTATAGGAAATTTATATACACCCAGAGTTATTGAGAATATTGTAATGAGCTTACATGTGACCATCATCCAGCTTCAAGAATTAACAATTAAAAAAAAATTAAAAAAAAAAAAAGAATTAACAATTAGCCAATGTTCTGTCCCTTTCACTAATTTATTTGCCTACCACTAGAGTAATTAAAAGCATAGAGAGACATGTTTTTAATTTAGAACAGTTTCAGTTCTAGAAGTGTAAATGATGTGATCATTGGTGCATGGTCCAAATCATTTTTATTCAATTATTTAAGTAATACATGTTCATTTACCCTGAAACTTAAAGGCAAGGGAAAAAATAAAATTATTTATAATCCTGCTGGAATTAATAGCTACGTAGTATATTATTGCATAATTAACTAGGCTTCCGCTACCTGATATTTGGTTATCATTTTTTAAAACTCTGATAATATTAATTTGGAGTAACAGTCCTTACCCTTTAAGTAACTATGACTTTTGTTTTTTAATAGTGAATGAATTTCCTGTCCTTAAAGCTGATGGTATCAAATATATTATGATTTTTAGGAATCAAGTAAGTAGGTTTTTATTTATTGTATGCCACTTAACCTCTTGTTTTATTTATTTTTTATTTTTTATTTTTTTTTTATTTTTTTTGGAAGGAGTGGGAGGGAGGGAAAGATACTCAAGAGTGTTATTATATACAGCTTCTCCCTTCTGTGCAATCATACTTGACATCGACATCTAACAAAATTAACAATAACTCCTTAATGACTTATGATTTCGGACCATGCTTAATTTTCCTCAGGTGTCTTAAAAGTTTATTTTTATAATAGTATTATTAAAAATTGGAATCCAAGCAATGTCCATATAAGGCTTATTATTGATTATGTTTCAAGTCTCTTAATTTAGAACAAGGAGGTCCTCCTTTCCCCTTTTTTATGTCTGTTGTCAGAGAAACCAGTCATTTCTCTTGGAGAGTTTCTCACATTCTACTTTAGCCTGATTGCATCCTCGTGGAGTGCAGTCTTCCGTCATTATATGAGGGGATGATTTTAGGATCCCTGCATATACCAACATCATGCATTCTCAAGTCCCACAAGTGGGCCCTACAGAAACCACATAGACAAAAAGTCAGTCCTCCATATTTGTAGATTTCACATCCCGTGAATACTGTATTTTCTATTCCCATTTGGTTGGGGAAAAAAATGTATGTAAGTGGACCTGTGCAGTTCAAACCCATGTTGTTCAAGAGTCAGCTGTAATTTATCTTGTCCCTGTGTTTCTGTATTAGTAGATCTGGAGGCTTGATTAGATTTAGATTGTTTGGAGGAGGGCAAGAAAGCATCATGGTTGTTTCATTTCATCAAGACATACACAATGTCTGGTTGTCCACCGTTAGTGATATTAAGAGTGGCCAGTGGATTCGATTAAGAAAAACTCTCTAGGCTGGGCAAGGTGGCTTACGCCTGTAATCCCAGCTACTCTGAAGGCTGAGATAGGAGGATCACTTGAGCCCAGGAATTTGAGGTCACAGTGAGCTCTGATCACGCCATTGCACTCTACCCCAGGGCAACAGAGCAAGACTCTGTCAAAGAAAAAAAACAACTTTCCATTCATAATTGGTATTTTTTAAATCAAGATATACTTCTTATAAAATTCACCATTTTAAAGTGTGTGCTTCAGTGCTTTTTCGTATATTCATTATGTTGTGCGACCAACACTGCTGTCTCGTAGATCATTTAATTACCAGTTTATACAGGAAAAACAGGATAAATATCTGTGGGGGTTTTTCCGCTTTTATCAATTTTCAGAGTAATGAGTGAGTGCCTTAGCAACCTCCAGAAGACAAATGAGACGTTTTTTGATGCTCCATTTAGCTGTTCCTCTTTGGACAAGAGGCTCTTTTATGTAGGTTCCTATGTCCTCTTGACATAAACTTGGTAGCCTTTGTTAGCTTCCCTCCTCTTACACCTGACAAGATGTCCCAGGTTCATCTTGTACATTTCTGTCTTAGATCTGAAATGATGACCTCTCAAAGGTGTGAAATGTTATTTAAAGACCATCATCTGGGTACTAGGGATGTTCTTAATGAGTTCTCATTGGTTTAGGCTTTTTCACATAAGGGAGAACCAGGAATTATATAAGATTTAGAAGAAAATAAAAATAGTTCCCAATTCAAATTTAATATTATAAGGGTTCTATTTTATTTCTTTGTTATAATTGTTACCTATAATTATTTGCTTTGTCCTAAGATGTATGTAAATAGTTTCAAAATCACAATGCTAATATTCTTACTAAAGACTACTGAATGCAGTTTGATTTCTTTGTGGTGTTTATATCCTTAGGATATTATACAATTAGGTACATGTAGTCAAAAAATACCATGCTTAAAGTAACATGAAATTATTCTTTGTGCATTTTTGCCCCTACTTTCATGAACAGTTTCATTTGTTTGTAGGGATTTTGGTTTTGGGGGTGCATAAGAGGGATTGTTTTACATGCCTCCAGAGTCAGACAGTAAGAAAACCAAGGTACATTCAGAAAGGTCTGTTTTTCATCCCTATCCCTTCCTCCCTACTTGCCTTCTCTCCCTTGAGTTTTGGTTTATTTCTTATAAGCTATTTTTGTCCATAGAACTAATAACTATTCTGTATTTATTTATATTTTCCCCTTCTTCGCAGAAGAGAGCATACTGTACAGTTTTGAACCTTGCTTTTTTTTCCCATTTTTAAGAAATTATGGTAAAATACATAAAAAGTTTACCATCTTAAGCATTTTAAAGTGTACTGCTCGTTAGCGTTAAATGCATTCATAATATTGTGCAACCATCACCACCATCTCTAGAACTGTCTTCATCTTGTAAAAATGAAACCACATGCTCATTAAACAATAATTCCTTGTTCCTTTTCTGCCCAGCCCTGGCAACCACCGTTCTACTTTGTGTTTCTGCGATTTTAATTACTCTCTGAGTATCTTGTGTAAGTGGAATCATACACTATTCACCTTTTATGACTGGCTTATTTCACACAGAATATTGTCCTCAAGGTTCATCCATATTTACATGGTTCATCCATAGTTACATATGTCAGAATTTCCTTCCTTTTTAGGACTGAACAACAGTCCATTGTTTGTTTTTATCACATTTTGCTTACCCATTCATCTTTGGATAGACATTTGGGTTTGCTTCCACATTTTAGCTATTATGATAATGCTGTATATATGGCTATGCAAATCTCTGTGAGGTTCTGCTTTCAATTCTTTTGGGTATACACTTAGAAGGGGAATTGTTGCATCATATGGTAATTCTATTTCTCATTTTTGGAGGAACTGCCATTAATGTTTATCACAGCAACTGTACCATTTTACTTTCCCACCAACGGTGCACAAGGGTTCCAGTTTCTCTGCATCCTCACCAATGCCTTTTTTTTTTTTTTGCAGTAGCCATCCTAGTAGGTGTCAGGTAGTGTCTCATAGTTTTGGTTTGCATATTTCAGATGATTAGTGATGTTAAGCATCTTTTCATGTGCTCATTGGGCATTTATATATTTTCTTTGGAGAAATGTCTATTCAAGTCTTGCCCATTTTTGAATCGGTTGTGGTTTTTTGTGTTGAGTTTAGAATTTCTGTATATTCTGGATATTAATACCTTACAGATATATGATTTATAAATGTTTTCTTCCATTCTATGGCTTGTCTTTTTATTGATAAAATTTTTTAAATTTTCATGAACTTCATCTTTTTCTTTTGTAGGCTATGCAACAGAAAATTTATGTATTAGGCAAGAAATCATTACTAAATCCAATATTGCAAAGCTTTTGCCTGTTTTTTCCTATAGTTTTATAATTTTAGGTCTTACCCTTTGGGTCTTTGATTCATTTTGAGCTAGTTTTTGTATATGGTGTTAGCTAAGGGGTCCAACTCTTAATTTGCATCTGGATGTCCAGTTTTCCCAGCATCATTTATTTAAAGAACTGTCCTTTCCCTACTGGATAGTCTTGGCATCCTTGTCAAAAATCATTGGACTATATATGCAAGGGTTTATTTCTGGGCTTTCTATTCTGTCATTGGTCTATATGTTTGACTTTACTGTACCTTGCTTTTTTCACTTAATAAATCTTAGATATCATTCCATAGTGGTATGTACAGATTGTCCTCATTTTTATTTTATAGCTGCAGAATATTCCATTATGTGTCTGTTCCGTAGTTTAGACAAACTATTCCCCATAGATATTTTGGGTGTTTCTGTCTTTCACTGTTTTAAATAATATTGCCTTTAATAGCCTTGTATATATGTCACTTCATGTTTCTGCCATTATAACCTTGGAATATATTCTTAATAGGATTGCTAGCTTAGAGGGTAAATACACATTCAGTTTTAATGGATCTTATTCCTTTGACACCTCTACCCAATAACAATGCTGCCATCTTACCAAATGTGTTAAACATAGAAGCAACAAAACACCCCCTTCTCTCAAAAAATGAAAAAATAAAAATCAGCTGGGCATGTTGGCATGCTCTTATAGTCCCAGCTGTGGGGGAGGTTGAGGCAGGAGGATTGCTCAAGCTGAGGAGTTCCTGACAAGCCTGGGCAATATAGTGAGACCTTGTCTCAAGAAAGAAAGAAGAAGAAGAAAAGAGAATAATATAATGAATACTAAAATAAACCTCACAGATCTTAACTCCAAGCCATATTTACTTAAACATACATACATAACCCTGGTGCTCCCTGCCCACTCCCTTTCTCCCAAGAAGTTATTACTATTATGAATTCGATGTGTTTTATACTCATGTAAGTGCTTTATTATGCTTTCATTACATACATATGTTTTTACAAAAATTCTATAGTAATCTGTAGGTTTTAAATTTCTATTTGTACAAGTATCATCATACTATAGGTATCAGTCTGTACATCATGCTTGTTTCGTGCTTAACGTCATTTTGAGAGTTATTCATTTTATTAGATGAAGTTACACTTCATTTTTTTTGTTGTTGTTTTTGAGACAGAGTCTCACTGTGTTGCCCAGGCTAGAGTGCCGTGGCATCAGCCTAGCTCACAGCAACCTCAAACTCCTGGGCTCAAGTGATCCTCAGCCTCCCGAGTAGCTGGGACTACAGGCATGCACCACCATGCCCGGCTAATTTTTTCTATATATTTTTAGTTGGC
>CAUYRT010098979.1:0-43110 GCA_963574885.1 Lepilemur ruficaudatus | reverse complement strand
AACCTTCCTACAACTATATATTAAAAAAAAAAAAAAAAAAAAAAAAAAAAAAAGATTCCTAGCTACTTACAAGATTTACTGAATCATAACAACTGGACATGAAAGCAGTTAATCTAAATTTTAATCAGCTTGTCAGGTGTTTGTGCCTGTTGAAGTTTGAGATTGAATGAGCTAAGTTTTTTTTTTTTTTTTCTGAGACAGACTCTTGCTCTGTTGTCCTGGGTATAGAGTGCAGTGGCGTCATCATAGCTCACTGCAACCTCAGACTCCTGGGCTCAAGTGATCCTCCTGCCTCAGCCTCCTGAGTAGCTGAGACTACAGGTGTGCACCAGGAAGCCCAGCTAATTTTTCTATTTTTGGTAGAGATGGGGCCTTGCTCTTCTTCAGGCTGGTCTCAAACTCCTGAGCTCAAGTGATCCTCCCATCTCAGCCTCCCAGAGTGCTAGGATCGGGCGTGAGCCATCACATCCAGCCAAATGAGCTAAATTCTGAACACACTGAATTTAATGCTCCTTCACCAATGAACTTTGCCCTTCATTTGAAGCAGACTGAGGGAGGTAAAGTTAAGTCAGTATTGGCGTTTATTTCAGTCCCACTTCTACTATCAAATTCCCTGAACCTCAGTTTATTCATCTTTAAATCTAATTCAAGGATTATTGAACTAGATTTTTAATTCACTCAATTATTTATGCTTGCATCCAGATAAATATTTTTCTGGTGTCTACTGTGTGGTGAGCATTGCTGTATGGGAACCACAGATAACATATTTTCAGGGAGAATCGTGGTTTCAAAGTGTGAGCTTTGTAAGATGAAGTGTGCTGTAACATAGGCGCTGTATGTATATTGGACGGGCACTCTCAAATAGGCTATTATTCTGGGTAAAGCTACTCTTCACCTCTGAGTAAGCTCTGAGAATTAAATTTTCTCTATGCTGAAAGCTCTGTCTAGGTAGATTTACAATAATTGCCCTTTGGTGCTTTGGGGGAACTCTTACTCTGAAAGAAACTTAATGGATACAAGAGGGTTTATTACACAATTCTTGAGGGCACAGAGGTCAATTCCTTGAATTAACTTTTAGTATAGTGCAGAGAGTTAAAAAGCAAAATTCCCTTTTGGGGCTTAGAATGATGAACTTTAGGACCGATGGTAAGCCCTCAGGGAATCAAGGGGAATCTATGTTATAATAGAAGCTCGTGAAATTCTGAAGGTAAGGCAGAAGATCGTGCTTATTTAGGATATTTAAGAGAACCTTTAGGCATTTTCCTAATCCAGTAGATTGAGGTTTAGTTTCTCCCTTCCTGGGCTTGCTGCTCACAGTGACATTTTGGATGATCATGGGATGTGCGTGCCATAAAGTAAAGGTGAGTGCATTTCTAGCCTTGTGGGAAGTAAAACAAGAAAAGGCACATTATAGAAATCTTCATCCAGTAACTGAACTTGGGATGTCCTATTTGCTATAATATCAGTTTTATTCATGTAACTATGAGGTCTCTATAACCATTAACTCTAGGTAAACATTGCGACTAATGTCATGAGAGGGTCGAAACAAACTATATCGAGAATAGAAGATTAAAAGTAGCGGGGGAAGGGAATTAGGAGTCTCAATAGGGGGAAGGGAATCCTCTAAAATTGATTTATGTGAATAGCTGTACAATTTGGTAAATTTACTAGTAATCATTTAATTGTACACTTAAAATGGAGTAAAGGCATGAAATGTAAATTATACTTCAATAAAGAAAAAAAAAGATGTTTTGCTCAAATAGGAAAGTTCATTTCTTTCTTAGGGCTCACAAAGACCTATTTTGGCTTGTACTTTCCCTCAAAGATGAGGCTTCATTTCAACAGAGGCTTTTGTTCAACCACAGACCACGAGGTTCTTTAATGGTTCCCCGTTCAACTTTGCTTCTCCTAGGTTCCAGACCGTTGCTTTTTCTCCTATCACTTAAAGTCTTTGTTCCTAGTTTGTCCTTTTACTCCAGTTACTTAATTGAAAGCACTCACCATTCTCACATCTTCTTTCCCTCCCTGTGCTTTCTGCGTGAATATGTTCATTGATCTTAATGGCTTCAGCTCTCACCTTGATGCTGATACTACATCCTGAGACTGCATAGTCAGTCCTCTCAGAGAATGTCTTCCTCTTGTTTCTTCTACCTCTGAGGCTCCGTATCATCCTAAAGAGGTCATTTTACATCTCATTCTGTGGAGAAGCTTTCTCCAACCCACACAAGTCCAGCAAATGACTCCTTTCTTGGTGCCGCCTGAGTCCTTTCCACTAAGCTCCTTCACACACATGTCACAATCCAGGACAAATCTCTCTCTCCCCTCCCCTAGATGGGAAGGACAGCACCCATCTGTTTTGCATTTTGCCATCCATGCATATTAGACAGCAATAAATGAGTGATCACCAAGAATGAACAAAAATTCTAGTATGGACAACACGGTGGTGTCAGCAGAGGCAAAACTCTAATTCTACCAAAATGCATATAAAAATGCTGGAAATACTGGGAAAAAATAGCTTTGGAAATTCTAAATATGCACAAATGAAGATGAAAACTTAATTTTATGAGTTGGTAGATACCGAGGTGGCTTTTTGAGGCACTGAACCAATAGAGGCCCTTACTTCTAGGACCTGAAGAATAGTTACAACCTTGAGCTAAGGGGAAGGCAAGAAAATAGAACCAAGGACCCTTCCTAAAAAGGGGGTCTTGGAAAGACTGCTTCTACTGAGCAGCTAAGCCTGTACCATGAGTTGTCATGGAGACCAAATTTACATTAAATGTCCATTTTAATTTAAATCTTAGGAATTGTCAAATATGTTTTGGATAGCTGAAATCCATGGGATATTTCTCAGAAGCAAACAGCACATGATTTGTTAGGGCTAATTGCACAATGCTGGTTTTGGGGACTCTCATAGATAAATCAGTAACTTCTAACATAATCTCATGAACACAAATTATAAAGAAACTAATCACCATGAGAAGAAGTTAGTAAGAAAAACATATATAAGGACTAGAAAAATAAAGATAATGAGGTCATATGAAATATAAGATAAAATGTTTATAATTATTAAATATTTAAATAAGAAATAGAAAACACAGAAATTATATGAGTCAAGAAAGAAAGGTGAATTAAGAACTATCTTGCCCAGTGCTCTTGGACCGAATCAGAGATCATTTTAATTAAAAACAAATAGGTGGCAAATACTGCTTCAATACAAATCCCTTCTTTGATGATATTATTGCCCATGAGCATCTTTCTTGACACAGAAATGTGAGATGACCACTGACAAGAGCAGTGACTGGCCCTTCAACCTGAAAACTGAGCCAGGGAGTAAGCAAACCAGAATGATGATCAGGAGGTTTGGTAGATCTTGCTAGGTAGAGAGCTCTGTAACCAGGTAGGTTTAAAAAAATGGCATGAGGATTGTGGGGTGTTTATCATCTGCCAATGCTTGGTTTCAACAAAAATGCTTTTTCTTGGGGTCTGTGAGTATTGGACTGGCATCAGCAATATAATACAGGTGATGGGCAGCCCTGAGTGCCAGTGATACACGAGGCTCAGAGAGGCTCGTACCAGAGTTTACCCAGCGCCCTTCTGACCACGAAGCTTGTATTCGTTGTCTTCTGACATAGTTTTAGTGATGGTTAATTTTATGTGTCAGCTTGACTGGGCTAAGAGATGCCCAGATAGCTGGAGCAACATTATTTCAGGATGTAATTGTCACAGTGTTTCTGGAAGAGATTAGCTGCCCTCAGCAGTGTGGGCAGGCATCATCCACTTCACTGAGGGCCGGATAGAATAAAAACGCAGAAGGAAGGTGAATTTCTCTCTTTTTGAGCTGGTGCACGCATCTTCTCTTGCTCCTGGACATTGGAGACCCCGGTTCTTGGGCCTCAGGCTCTAGGACTTACATCAGCACTCCTCCTCCTACTAGGTTCTCAGGCCTTAAGCCTTGGACTTGGAGTTACACCATCAGCTCCCTTTGTTCTTAGACCTCTGGACTCAGCCTGAATTTTACCACAGGCATTCATGGCTCTCTTGCTTGCATTTCGCAGGACTTCTTAGCTTCCGTAATTGGGTAAGCCTTTCCATAATAAGTCTCTCTTTCCTTCTTCCTTTCCCTCCCTTCCTTCCTTCCCTCCCTCTCCTCTCCTCTCCTCTCCTCTCCTCTCCTCTCCTCTCCTCTCCTCTCTTCTCCTCTCCTCTCCTCTCCTCTCCTCCCCTCTTCTATTATTTCTTTCTTTCTTTTTCTTTCTTTCTTTCTTTCTTTCTTTCTTTCTTTCTTTCTTTCTTTCTTTCTTTCTTTCTTCCTTTCTTTCTTCCTTCCTTCCTTCCTTCCTTCCTTCCTTCCTTCCTTCCTTCCTTTCTCTCCTCCCCCCTCTCTCTTTCTTTCCTTCCTTCCAGAGAACCTTGACTAATACATGTGTTACCCTCATTTATCAATTGAGGAAGCTGGGGTTCAGGGAGTTTAGATGCTACAGACTGAATGTTTATATGCCCTCAAATTTATGTTGAAACCTAATCCCCAATGTTAGGATGCCAGGGTCTTTGGGAGGTGATTAATCATTTGGAATTAGTGCCCGTATAAAAGTGACCCCAGAGAACTTCCTCACTCCTTCTGCCACGAGAAGCCACAGCAAGAAGATGCATCTATGAGCCAGGAAGCAGGCCCTCACCAGACATAGACCTGCTGGTGCCTTGATCTTGGACTCTAAGCCTCCAGAACTGTGAGAAATAAATGTTTGTTCTTAAAGCCCCCCCATCTATGGTATTATTGTTATAGCAGCCCAAAAGGCTAAGACATTAGGTAACATCTAGTGACGGCGTAAATTTAACCACTTTTACTCCAGACTATGTATGTGTGTATGGGGGGGGGGCGGTGAAGGGAGGGTGTGTGTGTGTGTGTGTGTGTGTGTGTGTGTGAGAGAGAGAGAGAGAGAGAGAGAGAGAGAGAGAGAGAGAGACAGAGACAGAGAGAAGAAAAAAGAATATTTGCAACTTTGCATTTGAATTTTTTTTTTCATTGGAAGAGTTACTAGAACATTATTTTTGTTTTTCCTACACTTTAAATTTTAAATAAGGTTAAAAGAAATAAAAGTTGTTCATACTTCATAGTAATATGGAAACAAATTGCCTTTTCTTCAGTGACCAGTGTAGGAGATATTGGCTAACTGCCAGTTCCATAGCAAAACCATAAAGGGATCAGGACAGCTACGTTGTGTCTGATTTTGGGGGGACTGTTAACCCGAAGTTAAGATGATCAGTTGCATGTAGTTTTTATCTCATTGTAGAATCATTCAAGGACTGCAGTTTCTCAGAAAGCCAAATACTCATACTTGTTGTTTACAATTTTCTTTTTTAATTTGAAAAGTCTGCAACTGTGGTTCACAGGGATTTATTCACTCAAACTAATTTTTTTGTTCTATTTTGGGATTCCAGTGAGGTGATTCAGAATACATTTGGACACAAAGCTGAATCTGCATTTAGTAAACTACATCCCTGTCAACAATAGATCAATAATAACAGATCAATGATAGACTAGATCATTTGGCTGTTTCCTGTTACATAATCCTTGTCTATGATGAGATAACATCTTCAGAATAACATTTGTTTCTCCAGGTTTGTGGTGTAGTTGAAAAAATCACATTCCCGTAAATTTGTATTTTGACTGGCTGGCTTCATGGTGAAGTCAGGTTAAAAAAACTGGAAAACTGTGGGTGGTTCCTTTCTGACACATTATTACAGTGGGAGAAAGTGTTCAGTTCCTCACATTACAGTGACATGTTCTTTTTCAAGTCATGATTTCTTCCTTATTATAAATATAGAGAGTTTAATTTGATTGCCTTTGCACATTGTTTTTCTATTGGTTAGTGTCTTTGACTTTGGCAGTGCTATGTGTATTTATGGGGAGGCTAGAAATTAAGATGAATAAGCAGAATAGAGATTTTTTTTAATTGTAAATTTTCTAAATAATTTCAAGGCCATTATTTCTTGTTAATTGCACCTAATTAGAATGTTGCTGGCAATTGTTTATTCCTTGCTATCTTAATAAGAGATATCAATAGGCTAGTCCTGAACATTCAAAGGTCCTATTTATCTGTTTTCCAGATCATCAGTTTCCAATAAACTTCATGACAATGTATTTGTATAATAAACTTAAATATCTTAAGCTTTAAATTTCTTTAATACTTTTTGTTTCATATTTAATTTGTGAGATACCTGTAAGAACTAGCAAGGTTACTGATTTTTACTTTATGATTTTATAATGTGTCACAGTAAACTTTGCTGTACAAATTAGAATTGTGAACAATGTAAGTTCTTACAAAACTGAATTAAAATGTTTAGGTTTAGAATTGAAACTCTCCACTGTTAAGCTAACTGACTTCGGTTATTTACAATACCTAAAATAACAATTTGTCTTTTTCCCTAAATGCAACCAGAAGAGTGTTATAACATTTTTCAATGGATGGCTGGAGGGCTCATTTCCTGCAGTGGAGACTGCTCAATGCATTTCTACCTTCTAGACCTATTTTGATTTTCTCTGTAACAGAATCCTGGTTTTCGTTGACACATCATTGCCTGAAGTAAAAGCCCATATGTCACAGCTTCCAGCATATGCTAGATATGGCATGTGGCTAATATACAGACATAAGATATAGGAGTAATATTTTTGATGGGACAGTTTCCAAACAGAGAAACAATTTCACGCTTTGCTTCCTGTCTCCAGCCTATCTCTTGAAATGCAAATGTGACAGATGCAGCAATTGCAGCTACCTTGCACCATGAGGCAAGAGCAGAGCTGGTTATAAGCTACCCAGGGCCTTCGCTGAACTGCCAGAGCAACACGAGAATACCCACCACTGTACTTCTTTCATAAGAAAGAGAAATAAATTTCCATCTTAAAGTGGTCATTTCAATTTTTAAAGTTGTATGAACACAAAACTAATCTAAGTAAAAAGCCCTGTATTACTATAATAATAAATAATGATACTACAATACAACATTTATTCAATTCTTATTATATCACATAATATGCTAATTAGTTTGGTCCTTATAGCAAACTTACAAGGTAGATAATATTATCATTTCCTTTTTAATAGACAAGAAAACTGAAGCTCAGAAGACTGAAGTATCAGGCAGAGGATGCATACTCCAAATACAGGACATTTGGCTGTAGAGTGTCAGTTCCTACCCTTAGGCCATGTGCCACCACTGGAAAATTAGTGTTGCTTCCTTAGTAGTTGGTGATCAGACTTTCCATGCATATTGGGGCATCCTGTAGTCTCCTGCCATTCTCATGACCCCTGCCACACTCAGATGCATATATGCAGACTGAAGAAAATTAACGTATTTTCTGTCCCTATGATAGACATATGATAGCTATTCTCCTTTCATTTTAACCATGGTCCTATGAGGGAACACAACAAAGCGTAAGAGTTAAGAGTATAGCTTTTGGAATCACATGATTAAGCCCAGGAAACCCATGTACTAGGTTTGTGACCTTGGGCAAATTAGATGATTTTTGTGTCTCGGTTTCCTCATCTGTAAGAAGGGGAATGTATTATAAGGTTGTTGAAGCATTAAAATATTTAATCCCTGAAAAGTGCTTAGAACAGAGTGCAAGGCATAGTAACTGCTCAATGCAATTGTGCTATTAATATCCCTCTTATATTACAAATAAGGGGCCTGAGGTCGGATAAGTCATTGAAGCAGCTGTTGTGGCCTGAGTTCTCTTAGAAGCCAACTCTGAGACAGAGATTCATGTGCAGAAATTTTCGTATCATTCCAGCCATGCAGTTGCCCTTCTAGTCTGTCTGGAGAGTTGCCTTGATCACCACTTAAGACCATGTCCACTGCCTTTGCATGTTCCATGCTTGAGTTTGCTCTGGACCACCATATCCACTCTTCAAGGTCAGGCTGGGGAGCTGGGTGGATTTCCCTTATCTCATTACTGAAGCAAGTTCAGGAGGTAATTATGAAAAACTGTATTTCTAGTTAAGACTACATCTAGTTTCCTCTTATCCCTTTCAGCCCTATTTTATGCTTGTCCCAGCATGTCTCAGACCAGAGCTTCTCCCTTTTACTGTAGGGGCTAGAAGGATAACTCAAAATGGGGTTGGTTCTTTGTGCTTAATCTGGCCTTGTGAGATGCTGCTGCATACAACCCGTGCATAGGTAAAAGTGGTATGTCACTGTGATGTCGCTGTGAGTGTTCAACATTAGATGTTTCCTGGCATGACCAGATGTAAGTGCGGTAGGGACACTAGAGACAGGGAGAGGTATGAGACATAATACCGACCCTCAATAGCCTTGTCATCTAGCGGGAAAGATAGTATATCACATAAGGTAATTGTTATCAATATATGAAGCATTGCTATGCTTTTGCCAGTAATATCCATAGTCAACAAGAGGAGGGCAGTTCACTATCTCTTCTTTGATTCAGGAAGACCTCATGGGATAGGAAAGACCTGAGTGGGGCTTTGAAAGTATAGGAAACAAATAAGACGAAGGCTATTTGTTGAGCAATTATTTCCAGGGAACTATTTTAGGCTTTAGGGAGATTTGAAAAAAATAGCAAGGTGCTTGGTTTCAGGACCTTCCAATGTAACTGTAGACACAGGAATCAACAGATGAGAGCTGTTAGTGAATGATAAATGTAATACACGTGTGGAACTGATTTAACCTGTTGCAGAGGTGTAGCGGAGAAAGAAAGAAAAGAGGCCTGAAGAGTTTGTAAAAGTACCTATCACGACAGTAGAAATTAAACAGTGTCTTCAAAAACAGGCGATGTTTGAGTAATCGAGAGCTAGCAGGAGAGGTGGATAATGGGCTATGACAGTGATACTCATATTAGGGTGGCTGCATGTCTTGGTTGGTCTGGAAGGGTCACTTAATTATTAATAGCACCAACTTCCACGTTTCAATGTGTCTCAGTGTGGATGATCAATTAGGTGGTTACTGACTTTTGAGAGACTTTTCTATAATCCCTTTCAATGAACATTTCATTAATATATCTACTAGCGATCTCTATCTTCAAAGACGCCTACTTTTTTCTTGTTTTATGCATTTAAAAAGTTTGCTCGTTTGGTAGTATTTCAAATATCACTTTTTAAGTGAAAATGGAATGTACAGCGCATGCTATTTGTCTTTGGCCCGCAAGACTCTATTGCATGCGTTATATATAATCCTGTTTACTTTGGAGGGTGATGGAGTGGAGGAAACGTGTTTCGTCGTTCTGATTTCACTCATTTTCCCCCGTGGACTTGTTACATTACAAGATAGCAGACGGCTCCAATTCCATTGCTTGGAGTTCCAAACTCCAAAAATGAGCTTGAAGTAAAAGTGTTCATTATAAGAGTGGCTTCCAAAGGTATTTCTTTCTTGGAAAATATGTTTCTTTGTCGCATGGCAAACCTGTTAAGCACAGCTTATAGCTTTATATCTGCTAAAACATGATGGAAATTAATAGAGGCTGATGGTATAAAGGGTTATTTTCTGTGGTGAGTTGAACACTTTTAGAAATAAGCAGTTTTTACAGTTGTGGGAAATCCACAAATTTAATTTCTGTTTCAGATTGAGGGGTACAGTGAATGAGAAATGGTATCCAAGAAAATAGACAATTACGAATCCATGTAGTTCTGTTTGGAATATAATGTGCTCTATTCCAAGTCTTATGACTTACAGGAAGCTGAAATAACAGTTATGTTTTCTGGAATGGGGAAAAAAACCACTTTTTCCCCCACATCTTTAAAAATACTAAATTTCTCATTCTGTTTTCTCCTCATGTGAAGTTCCCCACTCCCAAACTCCAAAAATATCTGTTTGTTATATGGTGAGATTCCTACCCAGCTTGAAGCTCAGATAAATATAAATAAAACCAAATTTTCAGACCTAGCTAAACAAAACTGTTTTATTAATATCATTCTGTCTGATTCTCTTTCTTTGTCTTTCTGTCTTCTTTCTCATCTGATGAATTTGGCTGTGGATCTCATGAGTGCTGGCTCCTTCTTGAGCTGTCTGGCAGTCACACGATCATCATTTCTACTCCCAGCTGGAAGCCTGAGAAATAAGCCTTACTTTGACCCTCTGGTTTGTAAATCCAAACAAAACTTTGCAGGAAAAACAAATCAGCAGAAAAGGCAGAGCCTGGGCAATTTTAGGTGGGAAATATCATTAGGTTTGTATCTTAATGTTAGATATTTCAGTCCTTATACTAGTTAAACTCCAGAAACAATATTAAGAATTGACACTGGATTGCCCCTTCTGAAACTTATTTTTTGTGAGTTTGGGAGGTGAAAACAGGGAGAATATTTCAACTCTATAATCTCTATCTGTGCTGTCCAATATGGTAGCCACTAGCTATATCTATTTAAGTTAATAAAATTAAATAAAATTAAAAATTAATTTGTTTAGTTGCACTAGCCACATTTCAAGTGATCAATAGTCACAGTGGCTAGTGACTACCATAATGTGCAAAGAAAAATAAATCATTTTTATGATTTCAGAAAGCCATGACAATTAGTGGGTAGCACTGATCTTATGACCCCCAATCAAAATATGTAATAAAGTTTTCATTATATTCCATGGGATTCTTACATGTTTACTTGGAATAAAGAATAACATGGAGGACTATAACCAATGGGATGGTAATTTGAGAAAAGAAACCTCTGTGGTAGGCAAAAAGAAAGTAGAACTATATGGTGACAAAAATAAGTTGGTTACTATCACCACAGTTCATAATGAAGAAAGTCTTAACTCTCTTTTTTCTATAAATTCTACAAATATAGAATACCAAGATTCTTGAAGTGTCATACACTTTTGATTAAATTTAAGAAAAAATTATTTTTTAAATTTGATCAGGTCCCATTTGTTTATTTTTGTAGCTGCATTGATTGCTTTGGGGGTCTTCTTCAAGAATTCTTTGCCTAGACCGATGTCTGAGAGGGTCTTCCCAACATCCTCTTCTAGCATTCTTAAGGTTTCCTGTCTAAGGTTCAGGTCTGTTAACCATCTTGAGTGTATTTTTGTGAGAGGTGAGAGGTACGGATCCAGTTTCATTTTTCTGCATGTAGCTATCCATTTTTCCCAGCACCATTTATTGAAAAGAGATTCTTTTCCCCAATTTTGCTTTGACATAGTTGCTGTTGAGTTGCTTGAACAGAAACCAACCGACCAACCAAACAACAGGTTCAGTTGCTTACTCGGCCACTCCTGGTTCCAATAATCCTGACTCGTCCTTTGTGAAACTTGATTCATCTTGGCATTGATACCTGGAGTGTCTCCTATCTCCCAACATGCCACCTGAACTTTGAAGTTTCTGTCTTTACACTGAATCAGGCATTTTCTTCATATTCCCATTAGTTAAATTTGCCATCTTGCCTTAGAAAATTCACATTTTACAATTCTAATCTAATAACAATGGTCTAGAAGAAAAATCTTCCCATTTTAATTATAGCAAAGATTTTTGATTGCATAACCCATTCATTATTTTTCATTGAAATGACTAGACCTGTGAAATCACAAATGTTTCAAGTAAATGGTAGTGTTTTAACATCTATATTACAAGGAAATTTAGGGGTCAAAAAGTATTGCAATCATTTCTTTAAAGGAGCTGGTTCCCTTTTCAATCAAATGCCAACATTTTTAGAATTATGAAAATTTACTCAAAAAAAAAAACTTTCACAATTTTTAGAAAGCCAAAATTCCAAGAGATTTATAAAAAAATTATTAATCATTGACTAACATGCTCAGCAATTTGCAAAACATGTTTAGAAATATGGGAATTCCCTACAATCAAGGAATTCACAATCTAATTGATGAGACCAAGCCATACTATGAGAGACAAGAGCAATCAATTCAACACAGATTACAACTAAACAATGAGGAGCTATAAAGACTCTAAATGCCATAGAAATTCGGTTAAGAAGCCATTTAGAAAGCCATCATCAAGAGAATAAAACCTGAAACATAAATAAAATTTGACAAAAGACAGTAAGAAGAACTTTTGGGGCAAAAGAAATATAAACCAAGATGTGGAAGTAGAAATAATCTCATTTGCTTTTGAAAGTGAAGAAATCGTATCTGACAAAAACGAAACGTGTGTTTTGGGAAATAACAGAAAATAGGAATGGTAGGGAAAAGGGGAAAATAGAATATAATAATTCCTTGAAGAATTGTAAACAGAGGAATAATATATTGACACGTGGTGAGGCCACAGTTAAGGAGAACAGCGGCAAAGGAGTTGCAGTCACTAATGTGGCACCCATAGGAGTGGAGGACAGACAGTGCAAGGGACTATTCTCTGCAGGTATAACTAATAAACGATCTTCATTCATCTTCAATCAACCTGAAGGCATGTGCATTTTTACCTTCCTTCAGATCCAGTGACATAATTTTTTAGGCACTAGATGTCACTGTTCTACTTAAGCAAAATAAAATCTAGTAATTCTTGAGTCATAACTGCATCCACCTAATTACATCTACCTGTACATAGATCTGAGCCTGCTTTAGTTGGTTCAGATAAATTCAAAGTCAAGCACTAGGGATTTGTACCTACTGCAGTCTGAAGAAAAATCAGCTCTGCAGTTTTCTTTGATATTTTCTGAAAGTCCTTTTTTTTTGTAAAGGATGAGTAAAATAAAAATTTTTAGTTCTTCAGAAAAAGAGAAGAAACAAAACAAAACTAGAATCACCTTTTCAGAATGTGTCCATATGCTATTCATCTTAAACTATCGATGGAGAATGACATATAATTTTATTTTTGTCTGTCTAGTATCCCATGGTTGGCCCTTTGACCTCCTTTTCTGTTCTCCCTCTGCCTGCTGAGTTAGGTTTGCTCAATTGTATGCTCTGTGGGATTCTGAATCTTGAGTGAATGGTGCAAGGACATGGGACTGCTGGGGGTGTTTCTTTAGGAGCAGTAGGAATGCCATGTCGAGCCTGGCTAGACTCACTGTTCTTGCTAAGGGACTGTTGCTGCACTTCTCGTGGCCAGTTACTCTACAGCCCCCATGATTCCTGAGCATTTCCAAACCTGACCCTCCAGCTTCTTGTTGAGTACATGAACTTCACACCCCAACACCACCACAATCCCAAGACACACAGACACACACAGAATAGCCTTATAAGACATCTCCTTTTCTTTATAATAGCCAGGGTCAGTTTCTGTTGCTTGCAACTACATAAAACAAAAACTTAAATCCACAGCCAGCAAAACAATATGAATACGTTGCTGGTATTAACTATCAGCTTTTCCTTGTCACATTCACACTTACTGAACCTCTAGGTTGGGAGAAATACAAAGAAAAAAACTTCTCAAGAAAGAACTATTTTATGTACCTGGTCACTGAAGACCCTGAATCTGAACTCTAGCAGCCCTTTTTCCTAGAAGTATCCAGACACTTAATTATTCCGAATCTTTAACTTCTAGTTTTTGGAAATCAGTCTTTGGGCACCCTACTTTGCATCTCCTTGAGAAGTATAAAGGAAATGAAAACCAACAGTATTGTATAAATTGCTGGTAACAGAGGCAACTATCAAAGCATCCACATCTGCAGGGATGAAGGCTGGACTTTTAGAAGAACTGACACAGACGCCCTCCTAGCACAGAAAACTGGCTTGGGCACAGCTTCCTGCCAGAGTCCTAGCGGTTATGATTTCTTTTTGAGAGGTAATGTGGTGTGGTAGAAAGGTCAAGAATTTTAGCCATAGGCATACCAGGTTCTATCTCCCAACTCAGCTAGTTGTTAGTCAAACTAACTTAGACAATTTACTAAAACTCTGATTCTCCATTTTCTTCCCTTCAAAATACTACTGCTTCTCAGGGTGGTTGTGATGTAGACTCCTTGCAACTCCTTGCAAGAAGTATATAGAAACACAACTTCGTTTCTTCTTTTCTGTCTCTTTCCCTGCTCTCACTCACCCCAAGGAATCTGGTCTGGAGGCCTCAGATCTAGGTACCCGAAATAGGTGACTGATAGTGAATGGACCATGAAAAGGAAACACACATGCAGCATTCTGGAGCAGTCACAGAATTACAGTACTAACTTTAAGAGTTTCAAAGACTCTTATCAATCTCACACATTTGAGGAAAGAACTAATACAGAGAATTTTAGGATCTTTTCCAAGTTCACAGCTAATTCATAATTAGAAGTATTCATTTACCAAGTGCCTTATTGCATACAAATTTCCAATCAATGTTTTTGTATTACTAAAAAACATGATCTGAAAATGTGATCATGTGACATGATCATTAAAAACATATTTGTGATGTAATAACCCTTTCCCAGAGCAATTACATTTTAAAGCACTGAGGCGGGGGATATAGAATATTATTTGGGTAGTGTTTGTTTTTGTTTTTGTTTTTCTTAAACACAGGGGACATTCCCAGCTATCCTCAAATAACATAATGCAGGTGTGTCCACCTATCTGGACAAGTATAACTACTAGAGTCCGAAAATACTTCAAAGACAGAAATGTCTGAAGGCTCATTTCTTTTCTATGTTGTTCCAATTTAAAAAATTAGAAAAGACAGAAAAGTATAAAGAAGATAATAAAAGTCCTTTCTAATTTGACCAACTAGAAATAACAGCTGTTAAATTAGTGCTTTCTCTTGGCCTCATGCTCTCTCTTCCCTGTTGTCTCTCTTTCTATATGAATATTTCACAAAAAATGCTATTATACAATGCATGTGTTTCATAATCTTTCACACTTCGACCAGATTCAAGGCAGGCTTACTTTGAAGTGAATAATATCCAGGAAATCCACAGTATTTCATAGTTTGTAAAGTACTTTCTGATATATTATCACATTTATAGTCTGTAACCATAGGTCTTTGAGAGGGAGGGCAGAAGATTATATTTTTTTAAAAAGTGCAGATTTATATCAATAAGCACGAATCCTTCTTTCTATACAAAAGGATCATTATGGAGAAGAAAATATGACACAATTCAAAGAATGATTTTTTGCACTTTATAAGAAAAGGATGCTCCTCCCAATAAATATTGAGTTCTAAAGGGAAAAAAATGTATGATATATGTCAGATAAAAGATTACAAGTATCAAAGCAGAATTTATAATGCCATGCAGTTCTGAAGTCTCACTATGCTGCACAAATATGATATTAAATCGCTAAAGTAATATTAATACTCTCAGGAAGGTAAAGTAATTTTAAATCTTCCATGCATATTAATTTAAAAATATGGAGAGAAAAAAAGAAAAAGTGAGAGTCAAAAATAAAATAATGTTAAAATAATGTGTCTATATGATTACAGGAGTGGGCAACTCATCAGTTTTGCCTTATTTTTAAATCTTTTTTTTAAAAAAATGTGTATATTTTCCATGAGGCTAGGAACCATGTCTGTCTTCTATACTTCTGTATCTCTAATGCCACGTATCTCTAGTACCTAGCACATTCCTGCAATAAAGGAACTGCTCAATACATATCTGTTTAATGAATATATTCAGCTCTTCATATTTCACCAAACAAGAAAACTAGAAGTAACTCAAACAGTCCATATTCCAAAAATACCATCGCTATGACTTTGAAATTAATTTTCATTTATTTTAATTATGCATCAATGAATGCATATACAATTACAATATTTATTGAAAACTCTACTTTCTGTAACACATTTTGGCATGTGCAAAGGAAAGACAGACACTGTTCTTGCCTTAAAAGAAAAGATTGTTCAATTAAGAAATGTGTCTGACATGCTGAGAAATACACATTTGGAAATTAATAATAAAGCTATTTAGAGAAAACTCAGCTTATAACATTTAGGAGGCAAAATTCTCATTTTGCTTCCCATTAATGGACACTTCTTTGATCTTAACTTTATGTTGGGATTTCATGACTGAGCTTTCAGTTTCCTTAATGTATAATAGTTTTAAATTTATATTAAATAGATAAATGCAGGACTTCAAGAGAATCTGGTTGAACTAGGTATGCTAAATGGGCCTTAAAGTCTATGATGAAGCAAAAGTGGATAAAACACTGGGGTGGAGATACCCAAGAGTGTGGGAAGTACAAAGAGAGAAGATCAAAGGTCAGAAAATACAAGATTACCTGATAATTTACCTGTGATTTTCCCTGCTACTCAATGTGGGTTGGCTAACAATGAAGTGAGATAAACTACCCAAGTTTCTTATACAGTGCCTAACAGGAAAAATCTTAAGAAGCTATTTATTGTGTTTCTGTGTTATATCATATAAACTTGTTGAAACAATTTTTAACGTCTATGGCCAGGAATCATTTTGAAATGATCTTTAAGTCTATACTGTTTCTCTCATTTCATCAAATAAAATTTCTTCTTCTGTTTCATGTGTCCTCACTGTCTATTATACCATTGGAGAACAAACAATATCTAGCCTTTTTTTGATAAATGGTATAGGGCCTAACAGCTACATAAAAAAAATCATTTATTAATTGCTGCAGATAGCAAGCTCAGTATGGATTTTCAGGTATAGTAGTTTGCACTAACTCTGCCCACAAGGAAGATAAAGCCTTGGAGGGAAGTTGTTGGAACATTTGCAGAAAAAAAGATCAATGTTAACAATGTTATGGCATTGCTCAGCACACAGGTGGCGCAAAGGTCATAAAGATTCTCAGTCAAGACAAAATATTATAAAACTTTTGTAAAAGGGCAAGGCCAATACTCATTTTAAAAATTAAATATAAGGTAACACTGAAGACTTTTTATATGTTCTGCCAGTAGGTATATTTGTGTGTCTCTCTAAAGATGAATTTAGCTTAATAATTGGTTCTATTTTCTCAGATGCTTTATTTAAACTGCTTTTTTAAAATTTTGTTTGAGATAGTAGACAGACTCTCTTAAAATCCAATTTCCTGTCCATGTTCCTAAATACCCTTGATATTTGTCTCTGATCAATTTATGGTAAAGGATAGGAATTTATTACTGTACTTTCCATGCATAAAACTAAAATTACTAGAAAAGGATTGAGTTAAAAAGAGGCCAAAAAATCTGTTGGGAAATATTTGGCTTTGGAATGTATAAAGGATAAAGAACATAATTCTGACATTTTTCTCATGTACAAGCTAAAATTTAGAATTAATATTAAAAGTTTCTAATGAAAAATAAAAGTACAATGATTAATCATCTATATTGATTGTGGTGAGGGGAAGGAATAAAAATGTGTACACTCCTTTTTGGCATTACATCATATACATTTTCTCATGTAGGGTTGTAGCCCTTAGTTCCTCAATCATTCTTCCATCTCCAAGTTTCAATCAATGCTCTCAAACCCAGCAACACTGATCTTCTGTGATGGGTTTATTGTACTGACTCTTCCTGTGGCCCACATTGCTTCTGTCCACCACTGGAATTACAGATATTCTGCTATGGGTGAAGACACTGAGTTACAAGCAAATCCCACCTCAAAGCCCAGAAAAGAATGGCCAGGAATACAGCAGGGGAGGACATAATGACAAAAAAGCAAACAAACAAAAAGAAAAAATCAAAAAACAACAACAAAAAAACAAACTTGGGTCCTCGAGAATACACCCACTGCATTTTTTTGTATAGGACTCTATTCTTCCTACCCTATGTGAAATTCTTTAGCTATAACTATATATAAATCCACCCACATTGGCAAATCCCTGAAAGAGCAGGTAAGATTATCTGGTAGGATAGCATGGAAAAAATAAAATTGATTTTAACTCAATGAGACAGACTTGATATTTCTTTCTTTCAAAATAAGAAATGGAAGTGCAGCTTCAACATTTTAAAATGAATTGTGAAATATATTTATTTAGACAACTGTTCAAAATAGAATGAAAGAAGAAACAACCAGTTGGTATTTCTGCCTATAATCTTACTGCTTAATTTACACAGGCAAGAGAGTACTAACCTATTGCATAAATTTGGCCTATAAAATGATTCAATATGTGTACCTACATTGATGATTTCATGTTTCATAAACATGTTGAACATATCAAACATTCAAACAAGTGCAGGAAATCTTAGAGTTCAAATACCATATGGGGATTTTTTGTCATAAATAAATATTATTTATGAACAGCTGGTGAATGGGTTATTATGAAGCATGGCAAAAGAAATACATGCAAGGAATAAACATTGCCATCCTTTTTTGAGAACAATCTAAGGGGCATACTCCACTATTTGAACATATGAGTTAATTTATTTTTAAAAAAGATTCATTTATTCTTTGTCAGAGTTTGAAAAATAAGCAGAAAGTTTCTTCAGCACTTTAAGTAGTTCTTATTCAGATTATACTAATAATATGTACCATTTAGTGAATACCTATGTTTTAGAAAGTGCCACTTTTTATATATTTATCTTACTGTTATCTTGTTCATTCTTACCTTATCACCCTTTAAGTACGTTTACGATGAAATACTAATCTAGTTTTTAATTTTCAGTGAGAAGGTCATGAACCAAGAGAGAAAAAAAATACTTGATGATACTGCCATACCAATTGCTAACTGGTGTCATTTCAGACATGCCCATGTAGATACTCTGTATCACAGGGGGATAATAAAACTAGGCTATTGCAAACCACAAAATCAATCCCAAAGTAACAACAATCGTAGAGATCATCATCAGATGCTTTCATTTTGCAGATTGGGAAACTAAAGCCCAAAGAGTGAGTTTGATTTGCCCAAGTTAGACAGTCAATGGTGTAAAAAAGATTATGCATTACAATTAATGAACTAATTCTGAAACACGGACTATTTTCAATGTTAAAATTTTTCCCTAAGGCTAAGAATTATTCAATTTCTTTCAAGAAATCATTCCGATCTTCAGAAATTTTATTTTACTTGCTTGATGTTTGCTTATTGTATGTGTGTTTTATATGTCACTAAAGATCAGATGTGTCAATGAAAGATCAGAAGAGTCACATATTAGAAAAGATTCTCATTATACTTGTACTGATACTGTTAGTTCAAATCTATTTAAATTCTCCTTGATCTACATGCATCAGTCTATATACCAGAGACAAATGATGTGCTCTTTCTAGCCTATGCAGTACTGAGTTCAACAGCCGTAAAGGAATTGAAAATGAAGTATGGTTTATTTCCTCTACAGCCAAATGGATAATTTTAAGGCTTATTAAAATGATAATTTCAGTTTAAATGGCTGAATGAGGATGATGGCAGTTTCCCCAGCTGGTCTCTTTCAGTGTCATATTTGTTACCACAGAAGTGTTATTAATTATCTGCTAAAGTTTTCATCAAGATAATGATAGTCAAGGAATAACAATTTTTTTCAGGGAATACAGGCAAGCTATGAATTTGTCCAAATGATTAAAATAAAAGATAAGAAGATAGAGTAATATTTATTAATATTATAAATAAATTAAATGGAGGTTATATGACTGATAATCCAAAAAACTTTTTTTGTTATTCTCTCGCCAATGAAACAGTTAAAATATAAACATCAAATTATTATTGCAACTACTTCTTTAGAGTTAATCTTAGAAGAGAATATGGTTATTGAGTTTGAGACTTTTCTTCAATATAATTAAATGATGTTATTGGTAACAGATGGTAAGTTCTAGTGCTGAATTACCTAAAATAGTCCCCAGGTCCCACTAGTTACTCACTGTGCAACTTTGATAAGTTATCTGAACTGCTCATGCATCAGTTTCAGTTTGTAATAACATCAAGTATTTCATTGATTTGGAGTGTAGATTAAATGCAAAGCACTCAGAATGGTGACTGGCATATAGTAAGCACTCACTCCATAAATGCTGGCTGTAATTATTATTATTAGAATATATTCATTGGTACTTACACTAATATATGCAAGGCTTGTACCAATAATTTTACATAGATTATAATAATGAATGATCCACAGCCTAATGATGTTTGCTTTTAATGCAATTAACACTCCATAAAACCTTCACTAAGTCAAAATCAGTAAATAAACCAATTTGACTCTTGTGACTATAGTTTGTGCTAATAACAAGGAGGAAGTTTTTTCTTTGAACTGGACAGAAGTCCCCAACACATATAATGCTGATTGCTTGTCTTGTCCTTAAAGTAATCTTGTCATAATACCAGAGCAAATGAGACCACAGTGTTCAACTAGAATGAGATTATTGTTCCCTTCCCCTAGACTAGATAATCCCCTAGACTAACGGCAGCTCTCTTCTGGGTGAAATGATATCTCTGAAGATCTGGTCACTTATTCAAGTGCTAAGAGGACACTTAAAAATAGATTTTAATCTCACATTTAATCTTTCCAGTAACAGGGTTTTTTTCCCCCCATTTGCTTAATAAAATCATAATTCATTGCTATCCAAAGGTGCTGTGGTTAGCAGAGAGAAAAAGACTGGGTTTGATGCCTGCAAAGAGCCATCAATAGTATGAAAAACCTTAAAATCCAAACAACAAATAAGAGTAGAGCCATTTGCAACAACTCTGAGAAAATACTGAATTCACACTAATTGGTAAGAAAATACTAAAACACTTTCCTATGTTAGTGACAGGAGAGAGAGAAAAATGGACAACTCTAAGGTTTTTAGCCTGAACTTTTAGCCTTCTTTTTTTATGAAAACAGTCCATGGTATATAAATCCATTGAAAAACTACCCATTCAAGTTTGAATTTTGTGATTCAATAGTCAAGGTTATGCCTAACAGAAAATTACTCAATAAACTTGAATTTTATAATTAAACCAGTTAAATTTACATATAGAAAAGACTGATAAATTTATTCCAAGGTGTTTAAAAAAACTTCAAGGAGATCATCATAAAAACACATGCAGGGGCTGGGATCAGTAGTTCATGCCTGTAATCCCAACACTTTGGGAGGCTGAGGTAGGAGGATTGTTTGAGGCCAGGAGTTCAAGACCACGCTGGGCAACACAGCAAGACCCCATCTCTAAAAAATAAAAATAAAAAATTAGCTAGGTATGGTGGCATGTGCCTGTAGTCATCTGCTACTCAGGAGTCAATCTCCTGCTCAGGAGACTGAGGCAGGAAGATTGCTTGAGCCTGGGAGTTGTAGGTTGCAATGAGCCGCGATCCTGCTAGTGCACTTCAGTATGGGTGACAGAGCGAGACCCTGTTTCAAATAAAAGAAGCAAAGCAAGAACCTATGGAGGAATAATATTTAACTCTTATTTTTCCCCTCAGTTTATGTTCCACTCAGCCTTAAAAGGAGGTACAGGAATGGTACAGTACAGTTAATATAATATTTAAATAATAAAATAGAATGTCAACTCCCCTCCCCATACTCTCTCTCATCCACAATGGACATGTTACCTTAATGTTATACTTAAGAAAGGATGGAGAGATTAATGTGCTGATCTAATGACTCATTTACTACAAAGGAAAAACATAAATGAGTTTTATTCTATAATTATGTCATTTTATTATTTATAATAAGATATATTATTTAATTAGTATATTAAATTTCAAGAGTATATATAATGTGGGTCATTAGACCAATGACAGATAAGGATTAAAAACAAAGGTCTGGAAGACTCAGATAAGAAAGAAAGCACCTTGAAGTCTATAGCCATGCCTTATACTGCTGTGGTCCTATAGGTCCTGCTCAAGTGATTCTCCTGCCTCAGTTTCCTGAGTAGCTAGGACTACAGGCACAGCCCACCATGCCTGGATAATTTTTTATTTTTATTTTTTAGAGACAGGGTCTTGCTATGTTTCCCAGGTTGGTTTTGAACTCCTGGCCTCAAACATAGGACAGCTTACATAGTACCAGATTAGAGGGTATTCATTGGTAGATTAAATAAGAGATGAATTAATTGAATTTTAAATAATAGCTACATTGCAGACTTGACTTCAAGGCCAGATGTGCTCAGAGAGACTAGTAAATCACAAACCTAGAAAACTGCTGAAGTCCAGTTTTATTAGCATAGATATTTTTTTTACTAGTCATAGCAATTCTTTCCATAGCATAGCTTGCATTAATCAAAATCCTGAGGAAAACACATATCAAAACTTGCTAATTTAAGAAAGCTTTATGAAAAAGACTAAGTATAAAGATGTAGGTAGGGTTTATGGAAGAGATACTGCAGGAAACAGTGCAGTTCCCCAGGGATAGAAATATTGGAGAGCTGTTATGACCCCTGGGCCTGAGAGATCTGAGTAGTTACTGAAACCTGGAGAGAATAGTTCTATGGAGAGGGCTACCTGACAGGAGCTGTGGCAAATTACCTAGAGGAATAAATGCCCTGAACTTTCTCACACAATCCCCTCTCCTACCATCAGTGCCTCCCATTGGCTAAATCCAACTGGAAGCCAAGGGCAAAAAAACTCACTGATGTGGTCTACAGAGGTCTACTTTCCAGGGCACAAAATAGGGAGTAGACGATGAAAGGTAAACTGAATAGGCAAGTGAAAAATATTCAGCGCAGGTAAGGGTCACTTGTCCCACTAAAGAGGGTGAGAAGCTGTGTTACAGCAATTTCTAGATCTTTGAAAAAAGCCAATTAAAATAATGTTTCCTTGACATATGCAAATGACCATTGACTTCAGTGGGAATTGTGTATGTGGAGTTCCTAGAAAACTTTCATACACACATAGCTTACATCAAATTGTTTTTTACAATGATGATAAAAAGAATATAGAAATAGGTCAGAAATGATCAATTAGAAGCCACATGAATGAATCTTTAAAAACATTTTATACTGGAAATAGATTATGAAAACCTCCTTCCATGAATTTCTTACCACTTTACATTTTTATAAAACCTCATTTCCCATTAATATCATATGAATATTTTAGGGCTAATTTCACAATTTTATTTCCACTAATATGTTGCTTATAATGCTTTACATTAGCAGAATCCATTTTTGTGAAATACATTAACCCATTTTAATTTTACTTTGTAGGCTACAAAACCTTTTTATGTCTTCATAATCATCAGAATTTTATCTATTTGTCAACCTGTTAAGTATCACTTAACTTGCTGATAGTTTTAATTACTCTTCAAAGCAGTTTATTCCATTCATTTTATCACTGCAGAACCCTCATTTTTAAAAGTATGTTGATAAAAAAAATACAGTGAGTGCACGTATACTTAAAAATAAAACTACTGTTTAAATTGTCTCTGGTAACTCATAATTTTCTCCGTCTATGTTCTGTGTTTCAGGGGCTAAAAGATTGGAACTGAATTTCCAAGAAACTCTGCCATTGGAATCCATCAACGAGAGATTCTTGCATGGGACTTCAAGGGAAAACAGAAGTAAAAGTGATACTATTGGTACTTGAAAGAGATGGGGATTTGGGCAGCTGACAGGTTTTCTAGAAGTATTTTCTAGGAAATTTTCCACCTTGGCACTGGAGGCAGCCTTGGGCATCATTGGTGTTTCCAGTGGTTCCTGCAACTCTGGACTCCTTGAAAACTAGAAATGAACCCAAGATTTAGAAGTGGACTTTCTTACTTTAACTATCCCTGCTCTTCCTACGGACTTGTGAGCATCTAAATTACTGTATTAAATGCTGTCCTATAAATATACTTTCCTACTTGAACACTTCAAGTTGTTTCTGTTTTCCTGACCTGAACCAATACAAAATTTGGTTTAAAAAGGGCGGGAGAGGCACTGCCAAACAAAAATCTGAAATATCTGACATTGCTTAATGGATAGGTGATGGGATGTGATGAAATTATTGTAAGAGAGGCTGCAAACATGGATATGTAATAGAAAAGCCTTTGGTGAAACTGCCACATATGATAACGTGGAAGGGATACCTACTGAGCATCACCATAGGGTAGAACACGAGTCTCAGAGAAAAATAGTATGCAAAAAAGTTAGCATAGCAGGGCTGAGACTTCTATCCTTAGAAATTCATGCTTGCAATGCTAGCCCTTGGCTGGTATCTGGGAACAGATTTCAGGTGGATGGGTTCTCATCATTCCCTGATAACAGTGGTTCACTGTGCCTAAAATATTAGAGAAACAATATGGTTTATGCCGAACACCTGCTTTCCTTCTGGGAGACTGAAATTTTGGTATGTGCTAGGCAGAGGATGTCTTCTATGACCAGCCACTAGTAACAACCCTGGCCATTTAGTCTCTAATGAGCTTCCCTACTAGATAACATTTCTCATGGGTTGTCACAACTTGCTGTGGGGAATTAAATACATCCTATGTGAATCTACTAGGAGAGGACTCTTGAAGCTTATATCTGGTTTCCTCCAGACTTTGCCCATGCGCCTTATTATTATTTTTGTTGTTGTTAATTTTGCTATGCATCCTCTCATGGTAATAAATCATAGCTCCGAGTATAACTATATCTGGGTTGCTGTCAGTTCTAGAAAATCTTCTAAACTGGGGATAGGCCTTGGGGATCACTGACAATTGAGCAATCTAGTTCCTCCCAGATTTTCAAATTTGGGTCTAATTAAAGAATATCACCCACTCCTACAGTAGAAAGTCTTGATGCAGCCTCCCCAGCTGAGTCTGAATAACTTTCCCAGGATATAGACGAGTGACTGCTGTGCGTCTCCCATCCGTCTCTTTTCTGGATGGGAGATTCTGTTGCACTTATCCTGCGTTTGCTCCACCTTTGAAAACTCCGTCAGCGTCTCTACCAGTTTCTAACCCACCCTTCTACATTCTGTTTTGTGATGTTGCCACCGAGACTCTGCAGATTACATTTCTGCTTTGCCACTTTGTCCCCTGTTAAACTATGTCAAAAGGGGGTACTATCAGGAGACCAAAAGGCTTGAAGGGGAAGATGGGACACAGTATTTCCATTTGTTTCTTGTTTATGTCTGCGCTGCCTCAGCCTCCCTTCTTTACCCTGGAATGGCAGTCCATTCCAGCAGCAGTAGTTGAAACCGGTTTGCAGTTTTTCCAACACTCACAGAATCGGCTTCATTGCAGTTCCTCAAAATCAACACCAGCTGAGCAATGTCCCTTCCACAAGAGTCAGGGCCTAGCCCTACATAGCTCTTTCCTTCTAATTTAGAAGTACCAGCATCAGCTGATCAGCATTTCTTTTTTAAAATTCTGTATTTCAGCATCACAGAGCCATTTTTTCAGGCTTCTAAATTTTAATAATTCAATGTGTTCCCTTTACTTTCTCAGCCCTAGTGGTCATAGCTGCTTCCTGCAGTTGTTTCGCCTGTGACACCTGAAGAGTTCTTTTTTGACCCCTTAGTTCTTCAAAGACTAGTTTATTAATACTTTACATTCTCTCTTTTAAAATGGCTGGTGTAGTTTGCCTCCTGGTTGGATCTTGACTGTGTATGAATAGGGAGAGCAAAAAATGGGATGGTGACAATTTGTCTTAGAGTTCATATTACACAAAAAGCACCTTGCAGACTTAATCAAAGACACTCCATCGTCTAGAGATCCTGGATTATCTGCCTGCTGCAGTGATTGGAAGGGGCTTTATTTTATCCCTATGGAGGGTGTGAGCACGTTCCATTTGGGAAAGAAAGGTGAAGTGCGTATTAGGAGATCAGAAGGGCTGACTGAGGGAGAGACTATCTAGATGTTCACCAAACTTGTTTCCCTTTCCTCCTGTAAAAAGAGCTAGATTACAGTCCTCAGATTGCTCACTTTTAGGTGTGACCACCTGGCAGTTGTGGCTGTATTAGATTGCGAGGGCTGCCTTAACAGAGTATCACATACTGTGTGCTTAAACAACAGAAATTTATTTTCTCCAGTTTTAGAGGCTACAAATCTGAGATAAAGGTGTTAACATGGTTGATTCCTTCTGAGGGATATAAGAGAGAAATGTTCCTTACCTCTCTCCTAGTACCTGGTAGCTGCTGGTAATCTTTGCCATTTCCTTGGCTTGTAGATGCATCACCTTGATCTCTGAATTTATCTACACATGTCATTCTCCTCATGTGCATACCTGTCTCCAAAATTTTTCCTTTTTATAAGGGCACCAGTCATATTGGATTAAGGGTCTACCCCCTGGAGTGTGACTTCATCTCAACTAATTACATCTACAATGAGCTTATTTCCAAATAAGGTCATATTCTGAGGTACTAGGAGTCAGAAACTCATGGTATGAATTTTGGGGGAACACAATTCAACCAATAACACTAGCCAAAGAAGGTAGTGGTATATATCGTATGCCACTTCGAGATCTGGCCCCTAAAAGCACCTATGTTATCAAATGTTCTTCTTTCTCTGTCTTCCTCTTGGATGTCAAGCCCCAAAGACCTTGAAATCTGAATGTTAAAGAAGTATGGGGCTCTAAATGATGTTAGGAGCATAATCTCAAATGCCAACCCACACTTTGTACTCTTTGTGAACAAAATAGAAACATCTATTGTGTTAAGACACTGAGACTTCTGCACCTGTCATAGCAGTCAGCATTACCTTAACTAACACAATTACTTAGGTGAAAATAATGATCATACACTTTAAAAGGTATCACAATTCCGCTTATACTTTTATCTATATCTCAGTGACAGCACTTTAACATGTGCATTATAGTTATATATACCTAATCCCCCTCTAAGCAAAGAGCTACCAGAGGGCAGGATTTCTTTCATTGCTTATGTTTATATTTATCCTACACTTTCTAGCACAATGTAAGCACTCAAAACTGTTTGATTGAATAAAGTAAAATAATGGTTAAAGCAAACAGGAAAGTGATATTCAGATTCATTGTGACTATCTGCTAAAATTCTTAACCAATTTAAATAATTTTCTTTAAATTAAATCTATTAATTATAATTAAAATTTCCATTCAAAACAGTAAAAATGATTCCTGCATAAAAACTTAAAGGAGCCAACAGGTATATGAAAAGGTGCTCAATATCACCAATCGTCAGAAGAATGCAAATCTAAACCACAAGGAGATATCACCTCAAAACTGTTAGAATGGTTATAATAAGGAAGACAAAAGATAACAAGTGTTGGCAAAGGGAATTCTTATACACTGTTACTGGGAATGTCAATTGATACAGTCATGATGGAAAATAGTATAGAGTTTCCACATAAATTAAAAATAGAACTACTTTATGAACCACAATCCCACTTTATGGTATATATCCAAAGGCAATGAAATCAGGGTCTTGACGAGATATCTGCATGCCCATGTTCATTGCACCATTATTCACAATAGCTAAGATATGGAAACAACCTAAATGCTCACTGTCAGATGAATTAATAAAGAAAATATGGTATAATATAATATATGGCATATAATGTATAGACCAGATTTTACAGTGGAATATTATTCAGCCTTTAAAAATAAGGAAATCCTGCTATTTGCACAACATGGATGAAACTGAAAGACATTATGCCAAGTGAAGTAAGCCAGACTCAGAAAAACAAATATTGCATGATTTTACTTACACATGGAACCAAAAATGGTCAAACTCATAGAAACAGAGAGCAGAATAGTAGTTCCCAGGAACTGGGGGAGTGGGAAATGAAGAAGAGATATTGGTCAAGGGGTATAAATTGTCAGTTATTCATGATGAATTAGTTCTGGAGATCTAATGTACAATATGACTATAATGAACAATACTTTATTATATCCTTGAAATTTGCTAAGATCTTAATGTTCTTATCACAAACAAAGAAAAGAACAAAGGATAGACTAGAAAAAAGAGTGTGATAACTATCTGAGGTTATGGATATCTTAATTTGTGGTGAGTATTTCACAATATACATGTATATCAAATCATCAGATTATATACCTTATATATACAATTTCTAACTATCAAATATATGTCAAGGCAATTTTTTAAAAAAGAAAATATTAGGAAAATTACTTTAAAGACTTTCATCTAGCCACCAGACTACACAGCTGATATATTAATTGGCAATACTTAATACTGAAAGGGGAGCAGATACATGCACAGAACCAAAAATCAAAGAATATAGGTCAAGGCATCAAATGATAAATGTCTTAAGCAAATTAAAATAAAAAAGAAAAGAAAAGAAAAAAAAAGAAAAGTACTAGAATGGCTATTTGGACATCTGTAGGAAAGCACTGGTATAATCTCCTGAAAGAAAAAGTAATGTCTAAGCTGAAGTTGTTTCTGAACTTAAAAATAAACTCTCAGTTGTTAAGGAGAGTTTTATATTGAGAGGCACTTAAAACAGTCATTAAGTCATTAAAAACACTCTCCTCTATATGAGGATAGGCTTAAATTTTAGGGCCATTTGAAAAAATTTTTAAAAATCAGAAATTCTAGCAAAGAGAAAAAAAACATGTCTCTCCCCATAAGTTAGCATATTCAAAACAGCTTTTAGAACTTTTCAGCCTTCTACATGATAAGAAATGGTTGCAGTGAATAGCAGTTTGAATCCTTGTATTTTCTAGAGAATGCAGGAGCATTGTTCTAATAACACTCACATGGTTAGTTTCTATCAGGTCAGTATACTTCAGCCATTGGTTTTGAGTATTCCAGGTTCTTAAAAAGAGAAATGCAGTTGAAATTGTCAACAATATTGCTGGCCTAAGACAATTTTTCTGTGTTTTCGAGTAAAAAGCAGTACTAATTAGAAGACTCACATTGACCTAGCACTTTGTAATCATGGTTTTCAACACAAATCTAGGAAATCGAGTTTCTCAAAATAGAATGACACCTTCTCTTCAGATAGATAATAATGGCTGCAATGATTTTCCAAGTAACCATTTTGATGGAAATTATTGAATTGAACTCTAATTTTAAAAAAACTTCATTTGCCATAATATAAGGTGATATGTTATTTGTGATAATAGAAAAATAAGGGATATGGAGTGCATAAAAAAGAAAAAAATTGTCAGAATGGAAGATATTAATATGAGCACTTTTCAAAGGTAGGAAATTGAATGCAAATACATGAAAATTACATGTATTTAAATGCACTTGATCTAATTTAGATTTTGGAAAGACAATATTGCATCTGGATGGCAAAATTACTGTTATTTCCCTTAATCTGGGGCAAATGAGGGCCACCATTTTTTCTCCTTTTGAAATAAAAGGAAGGGGACGAAGTGAACACATAGTAGTCAGCAAATATTTATTCAGGATTCATAAGAAATGAAGTGCTAGGAGAGGATTTAGAGAAGGGAAATTCTTTATGAAAAGGAAAAATGTAGCTGGTTCCAGATTCTTAAAATATCAATACAAATTATCCAAATAAATGAATTTTAGCAAAATTCAATAAAAATATTTATTGGCACTTCTAGCATACAAATGACTTTACACAAGTCACTCAAGCTATCTAAACCTCAACCTTTCTGTCTGTAAAAGGAGGGAAATAATGGCTAATTTCTGGAACTTGTGAAAAGTACATGAGAGAATACAGGCACATTCTCCAAAATAACTTCCATTTAACATTTTCCTTGTAGAACTCTTTTTGGTTTATAGTGCCCAAATTTCATAGAAATACATACCTCTCAAAATAATATTTTTTGGCTAACGCTTACAAAGAAAACACTTATGTATGAAAAACTCAGTAAAATTTTAATAAAGTGATGTATGGGAAAAAATCTTAAATTACCTTCCAAATACAACTGTTAGACCATCAGAATTACAAATAGACATTTTGAAAGGCAGCCAAGTGTCAAACAATGGGAATATATAGTGTGTTTCCACACACACAAACAAATGTATGAAAACTAATGCATTGATTCGTAATCAATAATTGATAGTTTAATCATTTGGCTTCCTGATGTGACTGCATATTACTCACACATAAGGGATTTACTTTGTCTTATTTACACTTAAGGAAATTGATTAGGTGCTTTGCGTTGACAACACATTAAAATATTACACATTTAAAAGAAGGGAAATAGCCTCCGAGTTAGTACTTTTGTGCAAAGCATCAGATTTTCATGAATGTGTCACTGACATCAAGCAGGTGATATTTATATATTCAAAATAACTTCCACTCAGTAGGGGGTCAAATTATGTAAAGACTCTTAAAGCAAACCATGATAAAAGGGAGAACACAGGTCCTTCATCACTACCTATTTCTGAGAATGTCGTTGCTAAGGATAGTATAATAGAATACTTACCTCCCAGAACTGTCATTAAAAGAAGTACATATTCAGAATTATAATATCACTATTTTAAAACAAAACAAACATATTTAAAGTCTATATTTGGGTATTAAAAGGTGTTATTTTCGTCAAAAACATTTAATCTGTTTTTGATATCATTTTGATGGATGTTTATAAAGTGCAAACATGTGTGCTCTTTTCGTTGTCTGGAAATAGTTTGTGTTCATGAAGAGCTGCTACATTTTTATTTAAGACTTCGCAATCTATTGAAAATTTTATATTCTTGTGTATCTCCTATGATTTCCAAGCATCGTATCAATAAAATAAACTCTCTCTTAGAATCATACAGGACTAAGAATAGCTAACTAAGCTAAATAGAGGCTCCAAGGATACAACTGCATGACAGTGGCTTTTTATTTTTGTTGAGATGTTAAAGATCACCCCATCATTTAGGTTTTAACCCCATTCGCTTATTTTGTAATTGCCTTAAGAAATATTTTGTGATGTTTAAAACCTTTGTGATATTTAATTATCTTGATATTACAGAAAAGTGATTACATTTTGAGCTATCATATATAAATTAATTTCTGATTATTTTTAATAATTAATAATCACATATTTTTCCTCACTATAAAAACATTATTTACTTAAAACTCTTATGAAAATAACATGAAGCAATACAGCTTGAAAGATAATCAATGAACGGACAACAAAAATGAAAGTGTGTTCTCAAGAGATAAAAAAGAGTCAGTTGTAGTAAGAACTCCAATATTTTCTTTTACAGTTCCCAAGATAATGTAGTTTATACACAATCAGTCTTCTCTATTCCATCCATGGACATATTTATTTTCTTATGCCAAATTAGCCATTTTGAAGTAATGCAAATATACAATAGAATTTGAGAGATGGCATGCCATTTAGGAGCTATCAAGGTATGAATTTTATTCATCTCTATATTCCCAGGATGTACTCAGATACCCATATTAGGCATCCAAAGCATGTTTGTAGATAAATATATTAACCAATGAATCTAGTCCAGTGTTTCCCAACCCTTTTCATACCATACAACACAGGGAAAAAATCATTTTATACAAAACTCTTGAGTAAATGGAGGAGGGTACTCATGGCCAGAGATCACTGGTCCAGGCCCTGTCCTGATGCCCTGAGGGCTGAAGCCAATAATATCCTGACATGCCTGTAATCCACTCTTGGCATGCCAGGTAGGAAATTCACATCTGAAACTTTTCAAAGTTTCTTCATGCATAAAGATACTTCATGCATCAGGTGGAATACTGGAAATGGGGAAACCAGTATCATCTTGATTCATGTTGAAAGGATGGAAGAGTGACTCATCTGAGGCGACAATGGTATATGTCCTATCATGTCCAGTAGGCATTCCACACTTCTTTTCTGCCAAGCAGTTGACATAAGCTAGATGGAGACCCTGAGGTGGACAGTGGGCATTCATTGTTGGTTGTTGGTATCCTACATCAAGCCATGACCACTTCTGCAATCACCTAATAACTACATATTACTTTTATAAACTATTGATTTTGTAAATAAAAACAAGATTATCAAGTATTTGTGTCACTTCAACATTGCATACCCATTTTATATATGAGAAAACAGGGTAGGAAGGATTGCAGGATTTACTTAACCTCCTCTAGATACTTAGTGGCAGAAGAGGGACTGGAAGCCAAATATACTGAACCCCAGTTTCAGAGATCCATTGGAAGACAGAAATTCTGATTATCCAGAAAAATTTAATGCCACTTCCAAAAGAGTTTAAGTTTTTAAAACCTCACTCTTAATTTGTTCGGAGAAAACTTAACCAAAAACATTTTAATACAATTCGTGTTTTATGAAATAGTTTTTAAAGTTATATTTTTGCTTTGTTTTCCTGTAGAAAACACTCTTAATTATGCACAAATGTATATGCAGCAATAACATAAAATCAGAAATATTTTTGGAATTTGCTTGTGGACGAACATTGCTTTTGATATCTCAATATGCTAGTGGTACCTCACTACTACATGCTTTTGAATATCTGTTATAACCCTAGATGCTAACATGAGACTCAGCTCATATCCCAAGGACATTATCAAGAACTTACATACTTAACCAGGTTAGGTAATTCATTTTGTGCCCCTTGACTTTGTTAGCAGTAAATTTTGGATCCTCACTGGCCACACACAGAGGAAAGAAAGCAATAAGTAGGTGGGCAAGAAACACTTTGAGAATTCCAAACAGCATTAGGGCATTTTATCTTCTATCCTCTTCACTCCATTAAGGATAAAATGCCTTCTTAGGGCCATAATCTTGGACTGGAATATTCTTTGTTCTCCTTGGAATATTTTTGTCCAGTTATCAGAAACATCAATTTATCAGCAAAATAAGTCCCACTGGTTAACATTCACCTAAACTAATTGATAAACAAGTCCTAAGTCATCAGTACCCTAAAATGACTTTTAACATAAGGGTGTTCCTTTATTATCTTAACATTTAAATAACTTACTTCCTTAATATAATTATCAAAGACAAAATCAACACCAGAAATGCTGTCAAGCTTGCTGAACAATTGTGAAATTATGTGTGCATATATGGAGCAGAACACTTATATAACAGCAGCTAATATATCAACTATAACATCAAAATACTAGGGCAAGGGTGGGAATAAAGGGAATATGAACTAACCTGTGTGTGGAAAATACACTTATTAAGAAGGAACCAGTGGAACATCTTGAACCAGAGAAGTTCTGACTCTTGTTGTGCAAGAAAACTTCCTAATTCTCACACTACACCCTTCTCCCTGTGTCAGTTATTACACATTTACTAATTTATTAATAAGTAGTAATAGATGTTACAAGGAGTTAATAGAATATTTCATGTATTCATTCAATATTTAATTCAATATTCAATATTTTGGACATCTACTATGGAATTCAGAAGCTATAAAAGAAAACAGATAAAGGAATGACATCAGCAAGATGGAAGAATAGGTACTTTTTATTGCCATCTCCTTAAAGAAACATCAATTTAAGCAACTATTCATGGATGAGAGTACCTTTGTTGGAGTCTGAGAGTCCAGTGGAGAAGTTCTAGAACATTAGATTATAAAATCCAAGAATCGATGCATTGATGAGGGTAATAACAACAATTTCATTTTACCCACACCACTCCTCCCTCAAGGTGACACAGCTCAGTGCTAAGGGAAGCCCTTTGGCTGGCAATTTTTCTGATAGGGTAAAGTGAGATCATAGAGCGTGAATACCTGGATTCCACAGCCATGCAGAATGCTGCCCAAGATTCCTACTTCTTTCTCACCTCGTCAGAATACTGATGTGATTGGCATGGCTCAATGTTTGGGAGCGAGGAAGAGATGCCACAGAACCTACTAACTGCTCCACTGAGATCATCAGAAAGACTGCCTAAAAGCTGATTTGGATGCTTTGCCTGCAGACCCTCCCCAACTGGCCCACTGGCACTCCAAATACTCCCCACCCAGACCAGATCCTTGAGTGCACCTCCATGGATAGCAAGTGCTAGCATCTTGCACAGAAGCTGGCTGAACTCTTGTGGGATAGAGAGAAGGCACACAAATGAACATATTAGAGCACTGACTTAGGGAAAACAAACAAGAGGCTCCTACCACTTGACTTGGCTTTGTGGGATCAATCTTAACAATTCCCCTATAAGAGGGAACTCCCCCGGGAGTGAGCCCATCCATACAAAAAGGTCTAAGACAGCTTCCAAAATCCCTAGATGGTTTACTTGGTGAAAGCGTTTCCCTTCTGAATACAGTTGGTAAAGAGTGGAAGAGGCCACTAATTCTTCAAATCTGAAAACAGAAACACGGTGCCTCAAAGAACACAAAAACTTAAGGAAACATGATACCACCATCACCAAAAAAGAGAAAAAAACCCACAATAATATTCCAGTAACAAACCCCAAATAAATGGAGATCTATGAGTTGCCTGACAAAGAATTCAAAATAGTTGTTTTAAGGAAGCTTTGCAACTGTGAGAGAATACAGATAGATAATTCAACAAAATTAGAAAAACAGTAAAACAACAAAACAAGAAGTTCAATGAAGAGATAGAATCATAAAAAAAGAACCAACGAGAAATTCTGAAGCTCAAGAATACAATGAATGAAATTTTAAAAAATTCCATGAAGAAGGCCAACAGTAGGTTGGCCAGAGGAAAGAATCAGTGTACCTGAAGCCAAGTAATTTGAAAATATTTTGTTAGGTGAGTCAAAAAGAAAAAAAAAATGAAGAGAGTCTCTGGGATTTATGGCAGAGAGTTCACGAGAAAACTCTGATCAGAGAACTCTCAGAGAACTCATCAAGAGAGCTAACTTTTACATTATAAGGTCTCTAGAAGGAGAAAAATGAGAGAAAAGGGGAGAAAACATATTTAAAAATATTGACTCAAACCTTCCCAAATCTGGGGAGAGATATGAACAGCCATATACACGAAAGTATATTCCTAGGTATTTTATTAATATTTTCTTTACAGCAATGGTGAATGGTATTAAGTCTTTGATTTAACTCTCAGCTTGACTGTTACTGATATGTAGGAATGCTGCTGATTTTGTACCCTGAGACTTCGCTGGATTTATTAATTCCAGGAATCTTTTGGGCTTTATAGGTATAACACCATATCAGCTGCAGAAAATGATAGTTTGATCTCTTCTTTCCACATTTGGATACCCTTAATTCCTTTCCCTTGCCTGATTGCTCTGGCTACAACTTCTAGCCCTGTGTTGAATAGAAGAGGTGAAATTGGGCATCCTTGTCTTGTACCAGTTTTTAGTGTGAATATTTTCAACTTTTCCCCATTTGGTCTGATGCTGGCTGCGGGTTTATCATATATGGCTTTTATAATTGTGAGATATGTTCCTTCTGTGTCTATTTTGTTGAGGGCTTTTATCATGAAAGGACAATGAATTTTTTCCAATGCTTTTTTTGCATCTATTGAGGTGATCATATGATCTTTGTTTTTGCTTCTGTTTATGTGGTAAATCACATTTATTGATTTGTATATGTTGAAGCATCCTTGCATCCCTGGGATGAAGTCCATTTGATCATGGTGAATTATCTTTTTGATGAGCTGTTGAATTTAGTTTGCTAGTATTTTGTTGAGAATTTTTACATCTATATTCATAAGGGATATTGGTCTGTAGTTTTCTTTTTTGTTGTGACCTTTCCTTGCTTGTATCAAGGTGGTACTGGCTTCATAGAATGAGTTGGGAAAGATTCCCTCCTTCTTGACAGCATGGAATAATTTCTGCAGAATGGGTACCAATTCTTCTTTGTAAGTCTGATAAAATTTGGGTGTGAATCCATCTGGTCTGGAGCATTTTACTGTTGGAAAATTTTTTTGCTGCTTCAATCTTGTTGATCATTATTGGTCTGTTCAGAAGTTCTATTTCTTACTGATTGAACATTGGGAGATTGCTTGTTTACAGAAATTTGTCAATTTCCTCTGTTTTTAAGTTTATGTGCATAGAGATTTTCATAGTGTTCACAAATGATATTTTGTACTTCTGTGGTATCAGTTGTAATTTCTCCTTTTTCATTTCTGATTGAGCTTATTTAAGTACTTTTTATTCTATTCCTGGTTAATCTAGCAAGAGGTCTATCAATTTTGTTTATCTTGTCAAAGAACCAACTTTCTTTTGCTTTGTTGATCTTCTATATATATTTTTTTTTTGATTTCATTAAGTTCTGCTCTGACCTCAGTTATTTCTTTTATTCAGCTGGGTTTGAATTTGGTTTGCTCTTCCTTTTCTAGTTCCTTGAGATTCATCATTAGATTTTTAATTTGTGATCTTTCTGTCTTTTTTATGTAGGCATTTGAGGCTATGAATTTTCCCCTAGCGTTGCTTTTGCTGTATCCCATTGATTTTGATAGCTTATGTCTCCTTTGTCATTTAGTTCAATTAATTTCAGTTAATTTCCATCTTAATTTCATCATTGATGCAATAATCATTCAGCAGCAGGTTGCTTAATTCCCATGATTTAGCATAGAATTGAGTGTTTCTCTTGGAGTTGATTTCTAGTTTTATGCAACTATGGTCTTAATACAGTATGATTTCTATTTTTTTGAACTTATTGGGCCATGTTTTATGGCCTGGTATGATCAATCTTGGAGAACGTTCCATGTGCTGAAGAGAAGAATGTATATTCAATATTTGTTGGGTAAAATGTTCGGAAATGTCTGTTAGCCCCATTTGTCCCATTTAAGTCCAGTGTTTCTTTATTTATTTTCTGCTTGGAGGGTCTGCCCAGTTCTGTCAGTGGGGTGTTGAAGTGCCTTGGAAATTACAATGTTGCTATTTATCTTCTTGCTTAAATCTATAGTGTTTGCTTTATTAATTTGGATGCTCCTGTGTTAGTTCATAAATATTTAGGATTGTTAAATCTTCTTTTTGAATTGTTCCCTTTACCATTGCATAATGATCATCTTTGTCTTTCTTTACTATTGTTGCTTTAAAGTCAATTTTACCTGATATGAGAATGGCTACACCTGCTCTAAGATTCTTTCTTCTGCCTGGTCTAGTCTATTCTTTTTTTTTTTTTTTCCTTTATTGAAGTGTAATTTACATATCATGTCTTTACTCCATTTTAAGTGTACAATTAAATGGTTATTAGTAAAATTACCAAGTTGTACAGCTATTTACATAAATCAGTTTTAGAAGATTTCCTACCCCCTATTGAGACCCCTAATACCCATCCCCGAATACATTTCAAGCATGCCCCTCCCCTTCATAGTGCTCACCACATCTCTCAGATGTGGGTCTACCCCCTACCCCCCAAATCCCCAGTGAACACTACACCATTTGAGCACCATAGTGTTAATCAGTCAATAACAATTTGATGGCGAGTACAAGTGGGGCCCATTCTTCGGGTCTAGTCTATTCTTAAAACTCCACTGTGTTTTGTGTTTCCTTAAATGAATTTTTCATTTCCAGAAGTTCTATCTGTTTTTTTCTTTTAATATGTTGATCTCTTTAGTGAATTTTTCATTCATTTTCTGAATTGTTTTTCTGGTTTCTTTGAGTTGGTTTTCCATGTTCTCTTGGATTTGAGAATTTTTTACCTATTATTTTAATATTTTCATTTTGGTTGGGATCCATTGCTAGCTAGAGAGCTAGTGTTCCCTTTTGGGGGTATCCTTTCACTCTGATTCTTCATACTTCTGGGATTCTTTTGCTGTTTCATCATTATCTGGAACAGCTGCTACTTCTTATTTTTGTATTTTCTTCTATTTAGATAGGGCTTTTCCTCTTGCCTCACTCATACAGGTATGTTTGTACCATATGTTGGGTAAGAACCTCTGGCTTTGCTTGTGGGTGCTTTGATGGTGATCTGTGTTCTGGAAGGATGCCTTGGTTATAGATATCCATAGAGTGGTGGTTTTCCTAGTTCCTAGTTGTTTGTAGGGTGTAGGAGTGGTGAACTATGTGAGGGGGAAGATTCCCTATCTCTCTTTGATAAGGGAGGATGGAGGTCTTTGAAATCTTTTCTCTTTCCCCAGCCCTGTGGTCTTCTTAACAGTGTAAATTGTAATGGCATGCCCAGTTTATTTTCTGAGACAGTAGGTGGTGTCTGTGGGTGAGAATCAACCACAGCCCTTCTCATTGAACTAACAAGCCTCTTGGAGGTTGATCTCTGCTGATACCTTGCTCCTTCCTGTTCTGCTCCACAACTTCTTCTCATGGAGTCTCCTGAAGGTTCTGGCGCCATTCCTTCAGAACCACACCTGACCTATGTTTGTCTAACTGTTCATTTTTTCTCTTTCATCTAACATTTCTTCTTTTTACTGAGATGCTCTGGCAGTTGGTGTCTCTGGTCATCCAACTTCTCGTTCCTAGATAGGATATTTTTGTCACCATTGAAATGCATGTTTAAAAGAAATTGTTATTTCAATGACTTATTTAGAAACATAATAAATGGGCAGTTCTATAGCTCTATTATCAGTAGTTATTGATGAGAAATACAAAAACATATAAATCAAAAATACATCCTTTGTCAGTCTCAATAAAGCAGTTCCAACATGGGGATTGTAGGTTGTTTGAATGCTATAGAGATTATCTTGACAATATAGAGCATACTGAAGAGTTCTACTGCCATGGACATCTCCCACAGCACAGTAGAAGGAAATGACTCCTTGATTTGGTCAGAAATGAAAAAAAATAGTGCTTGAAATTACAAAGTTAACAAGGTTTCCCAATGTCTTACCATTTTGTGATTGGCACAATCTAGTCTTTGTGTCTCTCTCAGTGTCTGATACCCACTCAGGAATTATTTGCCACACATTTTAGGGAAGTCATTATCATCCCAAAAATATATTAAATATTGATTTCTGTACCAATTAAACAAAGGAGACTTTTTAAAATCTCCTTGGAATAAAAATAACATGAAGCGTTTTCATTGTATTTTTCTGGATTTTGGTTTACATTGTTCCTGTGTTCCTTTTCACTTCTTTGTCTTTGTCCAATTGTTTCTGTGGCATTCTAATTTAAGATAAAGTTTAATCAGGATTACATGATATGATATCTGGAATTTACTATAAAATACTCCAGCAGTGGGTATGGGAAAAGAGTGGGAGGACATAAATGAAATAAGATTTGACATTTATTGATAACTGTTGAAACTGGCTTGATGGGTACATGGAGTTTTGTTACTTTTCTATTACTATTGATTATGTTTGAAAATTTTATAATAAAAAGTTAAACCAAAGCTTAATCACATTTAATTTTGTTTGGAAATTAAGAATTTTATTACAATTCTTGAAATAATTGGAGGCATACTGGAGTGTTAAAAAAACAAAGATTCAAAATTAATGATGAAGCTTTTGAAACAAATTTTCACAGTAAGAATTTAAAAAAATCTGGTAGTGTATAGATAGCATAATAATCTTTCTAGAGATTGATAGAAAAATAGCACCAATTTTCTCATCACTTTCAATTTGTTGTAATTATGAATAATTCCAAAGTCTCTCCAGGGTATTTCTGGGCTGATTTGATATCTGAAATGAACCCAGCCTTAGATACAGCCTGTTACCATGGGCAACAGCTGATATCTAGCCTGGGATTTTGCTGTCTTCAAAGGCAATGCATTGGACAAGGGTTGTTTGGGTATAAAACCAGTGGAATGAGGCAAAGGTTAAGATTTTTGAGAGAGAAATATACCAATGTGCTAAGAAACTGAATGAAATCGCAGAGCTTTTATAGATCTCCTATCAAAGCATAACACACAGAAACTTTAGAATCATCAGGCCTGTGTTTGAATTCCTTGTCTGCTTCTTACTGGCTAGGTCACCAAGGGTAATTTACTTTTCCTCCCATCTCTTGTTTTTGTTTGTTTTTTTTTTTTTAATTTGTAAAATCGGAATGATAATACATATCTCAACGTGTTGTTGTAAGTGTTGAATAATATTTGTGGATATAACATTTCTGGAATATACCGGACAATATAGCAGATGGTAATGATTCATCCTAACATTTATTCCATGACACCGTACTTGAAATGAGCTAAGTTCTGATGAGCTAAGTTCTAATTCTAGAACATCACTGGATGCAAGTGGTAGGAAAGGGACATGTTTTTTCCACAATGTATACAAATCCCAACCATCCCTTCAGTAAAACCTGAGGGAACCAAGTTAACCTGAGGTTCAACAAGGCAAAGTCAGAGCTAGCCATGATAATATTATCCGGATATGCAACTTTTAGATAGTTTGGTTAAGAAGAAAGAGGAAAAATATTAACGTAAATAATGGATATCTCTCTTGATATATCAGTCTCTATTTTTAACCTATCTAGCCAGATTAAGCAGGAGATAATATGGGAGAGGATACCTCTCTTGGACTGTCATGGAACGGTAAGGTAAACATTTTGTTTTAGGGGTGTAGTGTGTATGCGTGCATTTAATAAAAAGATCCATTTATTTTAAATGATACACATGGAGACGACAAAGTTAATGTGAATAATTTTTGCTTACATTTTATGAATGTTGCATCCTCAATACCTAATACTGACTTTTAGAATTTATCCTTTTATTCGTTGAATAAATAATTGTTGAGTGCATACTAAGTTCTAGGCCCTGGGGATAGAGCAGTACATGAATTACATAAAATTCTGCCATAGAGCTCATATTCTACAAAACAAAGACAGACAACCAATGTTTCCTAAATGAATGGGTACCTCCAAAAGCCTCTGCAAACAGGCCCAAAATTTTCCCCAGAAAGTAGGTTTGGATTTGCTCAAAACTTAACTTCCTGCACTATCAATCATGAAAGAAAGAATCTTTGTCTCAAAGATTATTTGCCAAGAGACTTTCCCAAATTCCTAACTCTATAACTTAATTTTGAGTAGGATTCTCAGTTGTTTAATCAGCTGAGATAATTTATCCTCAGGTATCTAAATAAATAAGTAAACCTCACAATTACTACCTTATTTAGTGTCATTGATCTAGGTGCTAAAAATTCTGCTAAATGGAAATTTAAATTTGTCACTCAATAGAATACATGAAATCAGACAAACGTGAAGTTAAAATAAACCTTTCGATTTAACTTGAAAGTGATAACTATTCAAAACCAAAATTCAGAGTCACCAATAAATAAAAATTATAATTCTTCATACATACAATGTTTAATTACCATTATACAGTAATGTATGTATAGTGGGAATTGTTTTAAACACTGTACATACATAACTGTCTTAATCCCCACAAGTCCCTATGAAGAAAACATTACTATTATTGTGATTTTACAGATGAAGAGATTGAGGCATTAATGGGGTTAAATTACATGCTCAAGTTAAGTAAATACAAGAATCAGATTTGGAGCCTCTAGTTAGTGCTTATAATCACTACATTATTATTGTAAGTATTTTTCAATTTTCTGTATGTGATGATGTTTTGACAACTTAAAAAAACTTTTCTGGCTGGGAGAGACTGCCTTTCCCAGATCTAGCCAATTTTTAAAGATAAAAAAGGGCCCAGTCAAAAGCATATCTTTGCTATGCAAACTAACCACTCCTAAACTATACTTCCTTTATCTAGCCCTTCCACCCCAGGAGGCAATATTTCTCTGCCTTAATCATCCCAGAGGTAGGTGCCAGGCAACCAGGGACCACCCATATAGCCTGAAGCTTGCCAAAATTATCCAAACTAGCCAACCCCAGACTGTTCACCCTGCCTTGCTTTGCCTTTCCAAGAAAACCCCAGTAAAGGCAGTGACCTAACCCTTCCCTTTGGACCTGTCTTCTGTCCCCTGACCACCCTGGTGTCTTTTCCACATAGCCACATATGATGTGCCCTGCCTCCTGTCTCCAGGACCTGTGAGTATAATAAACTTTGTTTTCCTGATCCTTTCCTGTGTCTCTTCTTATGGCCATGCCTGACTGATTATCTCATAAAAGAATACAAAACACATTATGCATCCTTTGAGAAGATAAACAAATTGATTTTAACTGGCAGATCCATAAATCACAAAGAAAGTACATTTTAACTTTAATGTGGTAACAGAAGGAAATGTTGATATTGCCTTCTCTCAGACAATGGCCCCTTGCTAGAGTTTGTTTTCCATGGATTCTTAAAGCACTTATTTTAATGGTTTTAGAATTTGCTTCTTTTAATATGAGTTTATCTTGAAAGTTGAGTATATAATCAAGTCTAGGGAAATTGGGTTTTTTTCCTTCAGAAAGGAGAATTTTATTGAGCATGTATTATATAGGCACATTAAATTACCTTACCTATGTAATAATCTATAAGATGGCACTGAAGATAGGCATCATTCTCTGTATTTTATAGAAGAGAAAACTGAGACCCAGGAATACCACATAATTTGCTCACACTGCTTGGTGGAGCTCTCTGAACTTCTTCCAGTTCCAAGGGATGTCCAGTTCATGAATTGTTCTTTGCTCAAATAAATTGGCTAAATTTAATTTGTCTGAAGTTTTTCTTTAAATAACAAGATTTTATTGGAGTAGTTAGAATGTGCAAAACAAGAACACTGTTTAACTGACTAAGCTCTATTTCCTCCCTCCCACTCTGCCTCCCTCCCTCCCTCCCTCCCTCTCTCCCTTCCTCCCTCTCTCCCTTCCTTCCTCCCTCCCTCCCTCCCTCCCTCCCTTCCTTCCTTCCTTCCTTCCTTCCTTCCTTCCTTCCTTGATAAAATTAAGCATCTACTCATCAGCAGGCACTGAGAAAATGCTGCAAATTCTTAGGTGGTTAAATTTCATCACATCTTGTGCTTCTATCTGTAGTTCTCTTCCTTCCTGCTAGAATGTAAACTCCAGGAAGGCAGGTATCTTTGTTTTGTTTATAATGATCACTGATGATGTATTTATACTGTTTAGTGACTTGTTTCTGAAATAAGTGCTATGAACCGGCTTCTACATTAATCTCTTTGTTTCTGATGTTTTAAGGATGCATGACACCAACAGTTTCAGGGTACCTGGTAATATTCAGGACCAAGAGTCCTTTCCCATGGCTGCCTTTCACACAGTGAAAAATTCTTGGTTATTTATCTCTTTGTCCTTCTCTTCATGAATGTATCCACAAAACCAATACTTTTCATTAGTAAATGGTCTTCATGTTTTGAAAGGCATTACTCATTTGATTAAAATTTTGGTTCGTCTCCCTAGAAAATGGCCATACTCATATACATACACACAAATTGGGCATTTGATTTCAGGGTTTCATTGAACCCCTAAAACCTCTGGACCATGAAGCCAAGGTTACAAAGTCCTCATTTAAAAGTGTGGCATAGTATACTTAAAGAGTCATAAAGACAACAGAAAGAGTTTTTTTGTTGTTTGTTTGCTTTTTTTTTTTTGAGACAGAGTCTCACTCCGTTGCCTGGGCTAGAGTGCGGTGGCGTCAGCTCACAGCAACCTCAAACTCCTGGGCTCAAGCGATCCTTCTGTCTCAGCCTCCCGAGTAGCTGGGACTGCAGGCATGCGCCACCATGCCCAGCTAATTTTTTCTATATATTTTTAGTTGGCAAATTAATTTCTTTCTATTTTTAGTAGAGACACGGTCTCACTCTTGCTCAAGCTGGTGCAAATTTCTCCTATTTTTTAAGTAATAGAACTAAGATTACTTCTTCAAGAAAGTAAAATCACTCAATTTATATTTCAACTTGGGATATCTAAATATTTTGGAAGCAATACTTGTTA
>CAUYRT010098978.1:0-24873 GCA_963574885.1 Lepilemur ruficaudatus | reverse complement strand
AGAGAAAGCCAAGTGACAATGAAGGCAGAGACTGAAGTGATGTGTCTACAAGCCAAGAAATGCCAATTACCAGAAGCTGGAAGAGGCAAGAAAGGTTTTTCCTGGAGTTTTAAGAGAGAGCAGGGCCCAGCTTTTTTTTTTTCGTTTGAGACACAGTCTTGCTCTGTCACCCAGGCTAGAGTGCCGTGGCATTAGCCTAGATCACAGCAACCTCAAACTCCTGGGCTCAAGTGATCCTCCTGCCTCAGCCTCCCAAGTAGCTGGGACTACAGGCTCTCACCACCATGCCCAGCTCATTTTTTCTATTTTTAGTAGAGACGGAGTCTCACTCTTGCTCAGGCTGGTCTCGAACTCCTGAGCTTAAACGATTCTCCCGTCTCAGCTTCCCAGAGTGTTAGGATTACAGGCGTGAGCCACTGCGCCCAGCCAAGCCCTGCCGACACCTTGATTTCAGATTTCTGGCCTCCAGAACTGTGAAAGAATAAATTTCTGTTATTTTAAGCCACCCTGCGTGTGGTCCTTTGTTATGGCAGCCTCAGGAAACTAATGTAAGCCCAAGCACAGGCCTCCCTTCCTGCTCTCAGTTGGACAACCCACAACAACCGCCCTCTGTCAGCTTGGACTCTGGCAAAACAAAATCCAGGAGGAGGCTTGTTTTCCCATCCCTGGTCACTGCTGCTTCCTGTCCCCAGCTCAGCGCCCCAAGGCAGGGCACACCACACCCAATCTGGGTCCCCCTGTGAGCCCAGGTGTGGACACACTCAGTATCTACATAAACTATCCATGTGGAATTCATGCAATATTTGTAAAGTTGATGGGGAAAAAGATGTTCTTGGATGAGTCTAGATTCAAGTTTTTCAATCTTCAGGTATATTTGAAGCCCATTTATCTGGTGTTGTCACCCACTCATGAAGAGCTTGGAATCAGAAAAAAGCATAACAATATTGCTTAGCCACTTAAAAGAGCAAATATGGGCCCATGGATTCCACTCACCAGGGGAGAGGCCAAGGCACCCCTGTGAGAATAAGAAAAGGGAAAATGATGCTTACTAGTGCTTGATGTTCATTTTTGTCCTATTCTCCACCTGTCCCTTGGCCTTGGACAAGCGACTTTCCCTGTTGGCCCTTTGTCAGGGAGGGGCAAAGTAAGAATTGCGCCTGCAGGGCCGGGGCACGATAGCACCATTTGGGGTTCTGCAGCGCACGTGACACGGACTCAACTAATGTTTGATGATCATTTTAAAAATCAAAGGTAACATAAAGTTAATAATTCTACTGTCTCATAATCAGTGGTTTCCTTTACAAACTAAGGGCTGCAGGTGGTACGGTGGCTCACACTTATAATACTAGCACTTTGAGAGGCCAAGGCAGGAGGATCGCTTGAGGTCAGGAGTTTGAGACCATCTTGAGCAAGAGTGAGACCCGGTCTCTACAAAAAAATACAAAAATTATCCCCGCGTGGTGGCGTGGTGGCATGTGCCTATCACCTTAGCCTGCTCTGGAGACTGAGGCAGAAGATCGATTGAGCTCAGGAGTCTGAGGTTGCAGTGAGCCATGATGATGCCACTGCACTCCAGCTGGGGAGACACAGGGAGACTCTGTTTCAAAAAGTAAAAAAAAATTAAAAAATAAGGCTGTTGAGTAGATCACTGTGTGGCTAATTACTTAACCATGTAGGGCCTTAATTTCTTTACCTGTCAAAAGGGGACACTGAATTAGAGTTTCTGAGGTCACATTTAGTTCTTACACATTGTGATTCTTAGTGATTTCATTATAAAGATGAAGAGAAGAAATGATCATGGATCAGTTTACTTATTCAATCATGAGTGTGCATCAGAAAAAAAAATTTTTGGACCCTAGAACAGTTAAGCTTTGGGTAGAACACTTTAGAAAAATGCAAATCTCCTCTTCCTAGAAACAGTCTTCTGGAAACTAACCAAGAAAGGGATCTAGATGTTGCTGTTCTTCTAAAAGGTGCTCATTCTATGAATGAACATGTTTTACTATGTTATATTAGATTTCTTAGATGTACCAATCTTTGAACCTGGGTTTTTCGTCTTTCATTCTCACATGTTTCATTAAGGAGTAGAAGGATCATTTTGAGAAGAGGAAAGTGAAGTTCACATGAGATCGAATGATTATCCATTAAGCATTCTAGAATAGATTGTGTGGGCTGTGGAAAGGATTACGGTGAATTGTGATGAAGGTGAAGTTGTGGGGAGAGACTAAACTCTGGTTGCTGGTAAGTTTGGTGGTGGAGAGCTGGGGACAGGGTCTAGGGGAGGGCACTGTCACTGCTGAGCTGCCCATCGTCATAGATGCGTCCTAGTTTTTCTGCCTTTCTCAGAGGGCAGATAAAAGGTGCTGCTTACAGCTGTCTGGCAGAAGTTCAGAGAGAGAGAAAAAAAAAAAGAACTGCTCCATCCAGCCAATGAATTATATATAGGAGCTCTAACAGTGAAGATTGTAAAAGGTTCACTTGCACATCAGAGCTCCCAGAACCTCAGAATCAGTAAGTTGTTTTGAGAGCAGATTGTAAGAAAAAATTCACTTCCAGGTGCCCAGGATAATAAAAAATTTCTTTTTTTCCTTCTACCACTTTATTTCTACTCATCAGAAAATACCATGTAATAATGATGATTGGAGTGACAGAGTGTCCCAGCCTGTCTGGGCCACTCTGCAGTGTCCTGCAGTGGGGCAAGACTCTGGAATTAGCCAGAGGTGCTTCACTGCCACTTTGAAGTTGCTGTAAAGTTAGAGGCAGCCAGGAAAGGCATGGAAGGACTAGAAACTGCCTCATGAATTTTCCTTTTTTTCTGTAGAAATTCTAAAATGTTCCATTTCTTGTAAACCATCGCAGGATGATGACACCTCGAGATTGTATGAATTCCATTAAAATTTCTTCCCAAAGTCAATAACCTTCCATGCCCAGGGTAGCTTCAAGTGGTATATTCTGTGACTCAGACACTGCCTCAAATCTCAGTTCAAGAGAGACTAAAATAAGAATTCCAGAGATAGTGAAAATAATATGAATATAAGGAAGCCATTTGTAACTAAAAAGTAAAGTATCCTTACTAAGTAGTATTTGGGATCTGGAAAGCTGTGAAAAGATGGCTGTTGGACATGATGTGATAAGAAGAAAGAAATCTAACTCAAAGACTCCAGTCTTTGAGACTCACATTTAGAAAAGAAGGATATTAGTCTCAAAGGATGGTCACGCACAGGTGCAATGAATGTAGTCAGATAGCCTGGAAAAGTCTCTGGTGCCCCCATGAGAGTGCCTTGTTCATCACTCTATTTCTGTCACTTTGCGTTGCACCAGGCACATGGTAAGCACACGATAAATATTTGGAAGGATAGATAAGTTTCTAAATTAATGCCTATATGGCCTTTACTCTAGGGCCCAAAGACACCTGGGCAGACACAGACACAGTATGAATACGCAGCTAACGAGGGCCACGAAAACTGCACAGAGAATTGATAAGTGCAACCTCCAGGATTCAAGTGGCTCCCTCTCTCTTCCCGGCAGACCTGGAAGCAACTGCTTGCGGTTTCACTCCTCCGTCCCTTGCAGCCGTAAACCTGCTTTTCCTTCCATCTATCAAAAGGGGGCAGCAGAGAAGAGAAAATTCAAGTTCGTGGCTTGAGCAAAACCACCCTACTCCCACAAATATCTTAATGCAGATTTCCCAAACTGTGACCTTTCAAAAGTTAATTTTATTTGTGTGGGGAAATTAAGGTTCCAAAATTTAATAGTGTGAGGAACTCTACATTAGAACTGTTTACACATCCATAATGCAAGATTTCTTAGACATAAAATGTTTTTATGATGTCCCAAGAACAGCATAGAATTTCTCAAATTTTTTGGACAATGAAGCAGCCCCTTCATTTTTCAATTCCTCAGAATACCTATTAAGATCTTGAGGGGCACGCAAGCTCTGCAGAAGACAAGTTCAGAGGTGGTGTCCTAGCAGATCCATTGCCGTTTTTATGCTGAAGTTGATTCTCTCAGTTTTAAGGTATCAACTCTGCCAACCGGGATAGAAGGATTGCAAGTTTGATCAGTGCCGATTCATGGAGTAGACTGTCTAACGATGGAGCCTGAAAAATGTAGCTGTACCCCAATCTTTTATGCTTGCCCTTTCTCTTCCTCACCAGTTCTGGGAGGTAAGGCCAGCCCCCCAAGTTTTACCTGAGAATTAAAGATGTCACCAGGGCCCTCCACTTGGGTATGTGGCTCTACGTCAGTTCATGCTTTTGTAAAGACTGGAGATCCGTGGACCTTTCTGGTTTTTCACCACTGTGTCCGTGGCCAGTCTGGTGTCATATGACGCGGCCATCCTTATTTAGAAAGAGAGCATGGTCCGAATGGATAAACCGATAGACTAAGCATTAACTCAATTCTCTTCTCCCGTTGCCAGTGCTGTTGCCTTGGTGAACAGTTCATATTTATAAAGTATCTTAACAGTTTTTAAGATGTTTTCAAATACCTTAAGTGATTTTATCTTAACTAAAATCCTTTGAGAGTTTATGTGAGGGAATCTTCGGACTTTGGGTAGCACTAGCCAAAAATGAATTTGTTGCTTGGCCTTAGAGAGGTTCATAGAACTAAAGGGAAAAATAGGAAGGACAAAGTCTTGGGAAGAACCAGGAGAGTTCAGGAGAAACTGGTAATCGAAACTAGTAGATGGTCTTTTCTGAGTTCTGCCATTGGGAATGACTGTTCCACCCAGGTGTAGACTTGTGCCACCTCTTTTTGTTAATTTTTTGATTTTTTGAGACAAAGTCTCCCTCTGTTGCCTGGGCTAGAGTGCCATGGCGTCAGCCTAGCTCACAGCAACCTCAAACTACTGGGCTCAAGCGATCCTCCTGCCTCAGCCTCCCAAGTAGCTGGGACTACAGGCATGTGCCACCATGCCCGGCTAATTTTTTCTATATATTTTTAGTTGTCCGGCTAATTTCTTTCTATTTTTTTAGTAGAGACAGGGTCTCGCTCTTGCTCAAGCTGGTCTCGAACTCCTGAGCTCAAACGATCCACCCGCCTCGGCCTCCCAGAGTGCTAGGATTACAGGCATGAGCCACCACACCTGGCCTTGTGCCACCTCTTAACACTCTCATTTCAGAGATAGAATATCTAATTGTCATAGCAGGCAGGCACCTCCTGGGCTAGGAGGTGGTGTATTAATACATTAATTGGAAGGTCTGTGATATGGGCATGCAATTCCCCCAAACACACGTGCACACACACACACACAATATCACAAAAATATTGCCAAAAGGAGAGAATTTGGCTTTTGGGCAAGCAGTTAGTAGCTTTATAGAAGGCAAGTATATGTTTCCCTGTCTTAAGAGATAAGGAAACTGAACCTACAAGGATTATTAGACTTGCCCAAAGTCATGTGGTTTATAAAGATCCAACATTAGAATTTATATTATCTTATTCCTGACCCAATATTTTTTCTATCATTACTTTATACTTCTATGGAGTCCCTTGGATGCAACAACAACAGATATCATTTATTGAGGATGACTATGGTCAGATACTATTTTAAATACTTTCTGTGTATTAATTCATTTAATCCTCACAGAACCCCATGAGATGGGTGCTATTGTTATCTCATTTCAGAGATAAGGAAACTGGGGCACAAAGAGCTTCCCAAGCTAGTAAGTGGTGCAGCCAGAATTAAAACCAACAAGTACTAGAACCTACTTTCAAAATGCTGCCGCAATGAAACAGCACAAGATTGATCTGAAGCTTTGTGTTTTATACCCTCTTCTCCTTCACCCTTTCCCCTTGTATTTCTTTCAGTAAATATTTAGCGAGCAACTCAAGATTTCAGACGTCGTGCCAGACTCTGGAGGAGTGTGAACAAGGTGGCCATGACCTTGCCCTCACAGTGTTTACAGGCTAATGGGGAAAACAGATGAGTAAATTATTACCGCACTCTCTGCTTATTGCTCTGTCAGCTCTGGCAGGGTGTGTCCTGGGAGCACAGAGGATGCACCTGGCCCAGCCCAGGGGAAAGAAGACCAGAGAGGACAAAAGTGCCTAGCAAACGGGCCAGGGTAGGGAGTGGGGAAGGATGGAAAAGAGGAGATCACCCAGACCCTCGAGTGTAGAAGGGCATGTATATAACCCAGTAGGCCTCCTGGGGAACCCAAAGCCAAGACTATTGTCATGAGGCCACAGAATCCCACCTCTCTGCTTCACTCTGTGAGTTTCCATTCTCCTGCTCTCTCTGCACTCAGCTTTCTCTTATTTTGCATGTCTCTTTTGCTTCCACTGCTGTAACTCTGGCTTGCACAAGCTTTGTCCTGCCCTAGCCTTGACGCCAGGCCCTGCTTCACATGATCTATTAACCCAAACATTCGCTATTATGGTGGATACAATGGAGAGGCTCTCCACTTCCCTCCCACTGGAGAGATTAGAGAGCTACATTTCCCCGACTCCCTTGCAATATCTATCTAACTATAGATATCAGTTAGATGCATGTGCATGAAGGTGGACATGATGGGAGGCTATTTTCTTTGCCTCTTTGGGGAGTTTCTGCTAGCCTCAAGGGTCAGGCAGAAGTGAGATTTTCCTGAGGCGGCATTCCAGCATCTACAGCTTCCTAGAGAATGCAGTTATGGGGGCAGAAATAGTCTGAGACCTGGATCTAAACAACGCATTCTTGAACTCATCGTTCCATTGGGCAGATGTAGGAGCTCAGCTGATGAGTCAGCTCTGTATTATTCTGGGAGTCATCCCTGAATGCTTGGAATCTGATCTTTTAGGCCTTCCAATGATATTATAAGCACCCAATTCCCTGTGTTAAATTCCTTCCTGCTTAAAGTTTTTGCACTGAACTCTGATGGATACGACCATTCCCTCACCTGATTCAGAGAGAAAGATCAGAAAGAGAGGATCCTGGCCTATCCTGGTGGCTCCCTGAGCACGAGACACCTACCCCTGGTATGTTTAGCTGTGCTGGGAGGGGGAGGACGGGAGACAATGAGGAGAGAGACAGGAGTGTCTAAAGGGGGATCGGGTCAAAGAGGCAATGATTGGCTTGTCCACCATTAGTCCATGATGGGACTGGATTGCAGAGTTCAAGTCAGGCAGTGGCAAGAGATGGGTCTGGAGGGCTCAGTCTGTGCCAGAGCATGTAGGGCATTTTAAGTCTCATTAAGGAATTCAGACCAATCCAAAGAACAATTGAAAACTGGTATAGGTTTAAAACAACTGGAAGCCATATAAGGATCTATTTTTCAGAAAAAAATCTTGGCAGCAGTATGGCAAATGGGCTTTGGGGAGCAAGACTGCAGGCAGCGAGACCTGTTCGAGGCGGTTGCAGCTGTCCACGTGGGAGGTGGTGAGGTCACCTGGATTTAGGGAGTGGCAGTGGGATGGGAGAAGGGAATGAACGTGAGAGTTATTTGGTAAATACAATCATCTCGAAAGAACTATATGTTTCCAATATATTCATAAGGGCAGATCCAAGTTTTATGAGACCTGAAGTTTATAAAATATGGAAGCTCATATTTTAAAAAAATATATAAAATTAAATATGAGAGCGAATATTTATTTAGATAAATTAAAAATGTTAAAAAACATCACCTAAACCAGGAATTGCCTGATACACCTATGTAATACTTCCCCCCATTTTTTTGGTTGTATACCTTTTGATCTCCTTTTCATAACACACGTTTCTTGTGATGTTACTTTTTATAGAGGAAGTGGCCCTTCACCGTGGTCCTGGGAATCACAAGACAGGTTCACATTGAAAGACAACATCTAACTCTGTTCCTTTTCATCTTTGTGCCACATGAGTGACAATGTGGGACACGTGCCACAGGGCATGGTGGAGAGCAGGAGAACTCCTGGAAGGAAATCCTTCCTCCACCGGGAGAGCTAGTAAGAGCTTAACTAGACACCGAAGTGCCTGTGAGCCATCTGTCAGAAACCAAAACCAAATATTTTTCCAACTTAACTGACCTTAAGTCAGATTCCAAATAGTCCATGGCCACCCCTATGTCACATGATGCAAAAGAAATGTGACAAACGAGATGTCTCCAGCAAGGTGCAAAGAGTTAGTGGACTTAACTGCAGTTAAATATTTTACTTTTGCAAATTTTGCAAAACCATATAACCATATGAATGCATTGCTAGGTGCCTCTCAGGGCCTTGGAAGGGCTGATGTGAGCGAGGGACTTCGAAGCTTGAACTTCATTAGCTTCCTGATTAATCTGCCTCTGCACACATTAAAAGGGAACTTGGCTAGTTGAGTTTGGTGTCATTCATGGTTTTTGGTTTAATGCAACAGAAACCAATTCCAGATTAGAGACTCCATAGTCAAGAATAAACTCCCAAAGTCGTGCTCTGAGCTGGTCCAGCCACCCATAAGCACATACCCCACAGTGCATATTCAGTAACCCCGACACTGAATATTTTGGCCAGAACCACTGCCACCACTCTTGCTAGAATGGCACCTGCAGACCCTGCTACTTCATGAGCCACCAGCTTTTGATGCAAAATCTGCTTGGCAGAGCTGGGCCCTACATGTGAAGGGAATGAGAAAAGAGTGCATCAGCCCTCTCCAGCTTCTACCTGGAAGACAGTTTCTTCCATACAGAGGGAGGAATCCCCCAAACAGGAAGTGCCTTCAGATGCTGGGCAGCCTAGAAGAAAGAGAAAACTCCATGACGTGGTCAAAGATATCCACCAGTGCTGAAATTTAACAAGTTCATCTTAAGAAGCTGAGCATGATGTTTCACATTAAAGCAAGCTTTCTGCTCCTAAATTTCTTCCAGTTATCCAGACCATTTAAGTTTGGAAAACAGTCATTTTCTATGCAATTAACTAGCAAATGACAAGAGACATGTACCAAAAGTGGACCAGAGCCCTCAAGCCAATAACGGCTGCCTGTATGATTAAGTAACAATTTCTGAATTCATGGTATAAAAGGAAGGTAAATCTCAAGAGAGAGGTTAATCATTGAACAGTTTTTTGGAGATACCCTCCATCCAAGGAGCCTGGGAATAGTACTGAGAGAGATTTTAAAAGTTAAAAATAATTTATTTGGAAAAATAGCTAATCAAAGGGGAAGGGTGTTCATTCTATGTAGCTAAGCAGTAAAAAAGCAGATGTAGCCCAAACTAATAAATAAGACACTGCTTTGATTTAAAGGGAGATTATAATTTGAAAAGATTATAATTAGTTGCCCAAACACAACTCTGTGCAAATTAGAAAAAACTGCCCCTTCGTCAGGATGTTTTTATTGTCATATTCTGGAAAATTTGCTTATGAATAAGCAAACCTCTGCTGTCTGCAAACGAGAGGGGCCCACTTAGATTGCACAGTGTACAAATTGCACAACAGTCTATGGCAGCCCTAAATAGGAAGAAATTGTCTTCAGATTTATATTTATTATATATACAATATTATAACATCATTAAGCAAACAATTTTTCAGAAAGTACTTTTTACATATGATTTACCACCTGACATATCAGTTATTTTTACTTTTTCCAAGTTCCTTTCTAGTCTCAACCAATGTCCACATATATTTTTAAAAAGTATTACAATAGTAACGAGTATGCAACTTTTTTCTTCGATTTTCCTACTTAAAAGAACAGAAATAACATTGGTTTTGCATTGCCACACTGTTTTTTTAAAAATGATTTGTTATATATTGTATCAAGTGAACATATCATAATGAATTTAACCATACTTATTTTGTAATTTGAGGAACTTTAATCAACATGTTATGATCGATAATATTTTATCCATAAGGGAAAAAATTACATTAAAAACTTTTGGAAAGAGGAATTGTTTATATGGTAGAAACAGGTGAAATAATAAATATTCTTCCAAACAATCATACCAGGATCAATATTTTATGGGAATATGGCTAATAAAGAATTGAATTTGTATCTGGAATCTTTTTTTTGTTTGTCTAGATTATATTTCCCCGTTTGTGTTTACACCGTAATGACCCACTGTAGGATGGAACCTCTGGAGTTACATTCCACATCGACACAGTGCAACAGGCTACACTGCAGAGAAGCAGTGGGGTGTAGTGGAAAGCATGTGGGTTTTGGAATCAAATAGACTCGGACTGCTGTGCTTTGAAATGTTGTGTTCCACAGAAAGACATGTTCAAGAATGCTCATAACAGTTTTATTTATAATAGCCCAAAGTAGGAAACAGCCCAGATGTCCATCAATAGGAAAATGGATACATAAACTGTGGTATATTCATGGAACACTATTCAGCAATAAACAGATTGAACTGCCGGTACACACAAAAACATAGATGAATCTCAAAATTATGCTCAGTGAAAGAAGCCTTACACAAGAGTGCATACTCTATGGTTCCATGCTATAAAGATTTAGAACAAGCAAAGGTAATCTATGTGGGAAAATATCAGAACATTGGTTGTGTCTAGAGGTTGGGGTGGGAATTTACTCAGAAGAGAAATGAAGGAACACTTTAGGATGATGCTCATGTTCTATAACTTGATAGGGGTTTGGGCGGGACATGCTTGTGTGTTTTTCTGAACACATCTAATGATACCTTTAGGATTTGTGCACTGCATTGTAGGTAAAATTTGCCTCAAAGAAAAAAAAGAATCTAAACATGTATTGAACTCTAGTTAATGGTATGTATGCTGGAGTATTTCAATTTACTTTGAAATGTATAAAAACTAACATGGATCAATGGATGGATAGAGGGATTGGTATATAGGTAGATGAAGAAACAAGCATCGTAAAATGTTGATTATAGAATCGAGGTTTTCCTGTATGATTCAAAATTTTCACAATATTGGAAAATGTTTTTTCATCTTGGAAATATTTCATAAACTTTTTAGTTTCAATTTCTGCAAAATGGAGGTAATAGTATTTACTCCACAAAGTTGTGAAGTTTAAAAAAGATTGCCATGAAGGCCGGGCGTGGTGGCTCTCATCTGTAACCCTAGCACTCTGGGAGGCCGAGGCGGGTGGATCGCTCGAGGTCAGGAGTTCGAAACCAGCCTGAGCAAGAGTGAGACCCTGTCTCTACTAAAAATAGACAGAAATTAATTGGCCATCTAAAAAATATATATAAAAATTAGCTGGGCATGGTGGCGCATGCCTGTAGTCCCAGCTACTCAGGAGGCTGAGGCAGGAGGATCGCAGGAGTTTGAGGTTGCTGTGAGTTAGGCTGACACCATGGCACTCTAGCCTGGGCAACAGAGTGAGACTCTGTCTCAGGAAAAAAAAAAAAAGATTGCCAAGAAAATAAGCTTGTTATATGGTAGATATTCACATGCCTTGTGATACTGTTTGTCTTCCCTTTCATACCCTCTTCCCTGCTTTGTCAGCTTATAAAGCATGATGGGTATTTTGGATTTGGTAGCATTGCCTATGAGCAGGTCTAAAATGGTATGCAGCAAAATTATTTGGGTTATGAAAAATGAACTATGTGTTGTCTGCCGATTGTACATTCCTTGAGTGGAGGAACAGCTATTAATAGTGGTAGTGGCTCAAACTCCAGGGAGGAAGGACAGCCTGTGGTGACATTTGCTCTAAAGGGATTGGTAGAAAGCAGAGAGGAAGGACAAAATATTATAGGCAATCATCACATGGGTTTCGATACTGAAAAATGAAATCATTATTTAGCTCAGTAGAAGGTCGATGTGTGAGCCCTCATTTATTTAACAAATATTTATTGTCTGCTGCTGGTACTGTGCTAAGAGCTGACGATACAGAGATGGACAAATGTACAAGACAGACATAGGTGCATGTCCTCTTGGAGCGTATGTTCTAGTAATGCTGAAGTTCATTGGATTTATAGGGATTAGTCTGTTATCCAGAAAATATTTACTGAGTATTTACTTGAAATTCTGTAATAAACCAAATGAACACGGTCCACATTCTCGTGGAGCTTATAATCTATCAGAAAAGGCAGATTTAATCAAATCACTGCACATAATTATAGTCAATGCATTCTAAGTGTACAACACACTGGGAAGGAGAAGCACAGCGTTCTTAATTGAAATTGGGGCAGAGAGAATATCTCCCTTTAGTTGGATGAAAAGAATTTTCCCCTTAAACTTTTCTCTGGGCTAAGAAAACGCAATGAACACAGACAGAGCTTGAGATAGCCAGTGGCCCATGTGAGGTCAACAATGGAACAAAGAACAGAATTAGGTGCAGCAGGGGGCGATGTGGTCAGTTGCATTGCTTGCTTATTGTTTTTGACTTCTGGTTGGCTTACGATGCCTACAGAGCTCCTGTACAGTCCGGTTACAGAAAGCAGAGTGAGAATGGTTGAATTGCTTGTAACCATAGTAAAGTATTCTGGAGTCAGGTTTATCTTCTGCCTAGTCAAATGCTACTGCAAACACCCTAACACTTCCCTAGTGCCAAGAAGCTGCTAGAGACACAGATCCTGGGATTACAAAACAAAGCAATTCTACAACTGACCCATTGCAGGAACATTTCCCCCACTGAGGCATTGGTTCTGAGCAGAAAGAAGGTAGAAGCCAAGAGAATATGGAGAACGGATGAGAAATATGTGTGTTTCACAGATAAAAACTACCGCTCCTACAATCATAATGCACCCTGGGAACAAATACACTCAGTTGCCAAAACCATCATTGCATTACACATTCTTTAGCGGGCACAAGCTGATCTGTGGGATTCTGAACTTCTCACCCTCTTATTCGGAAGGGAGCTGAGCTACGCTTGGAGGAATTCCATTTTCCAGCACTATCAGCAGACATACAACAGGTGCATAATAGATACTAGTTGAATTATTATAAGTTTGTTTCCATGTGCTACCCAATTCCCTGAAGGGTAAGAAAAATATAGAAATATTTAGTGTTGAGCAAAGGAAATATACAAGTGATAAGTTAATTTAGAGCTTTGTTGCGATCCCGTCAAAACGCTGAAAGTAAGTAAAGTTCAGCTTCTGCCTATACAAGCACAAATTGGCTTCATTGTCTAGAGCTAAAAGCCGTATTTCATGGCATATTCTTAAGGTCAGGAAGGGCTGAAGGTGGAAGAGGCTAAGAAAATCAGAGGAGGACAGGCTGGGAAGTTAGGAGACAGCAGAACTCTGGCATTAGATCTCCTGTCTTCGTAATTCAGCGCCACCACTGAGTAGCCGGGAAATTTCAGGCAAGTTACCCAGCCTCCATTTCCTCTTCGGGAAAATTGGTACCCACCTCACAAGTTTTTTCACAAGAATCATTTGAGTTAATGCCCTTATCACAATTCCTGACACATAACAAGTGCTCCATAAATGTTCATTTTTACTGAGTGATTTTTCTAAGATGATCTCAATTTCCTCTACAAGGTTTTTCATTAAATATGATTTGCTAAATATATAACTGAAGGTAAAATGTCATAATACTGTAAGACTTTTTATATAAATATATTAAGAATCAGAAAAAAAATCTCTCTAATGCCCTGATTTTATTTCAGATTATATGACCCCCACAATAGGTCATTTAGTCTGGTCTCTCTGAATTGGGAGTGTCCTCCTCCCACCGAGGCAAACATGCAACCTGACAGAAGATTCAGGGTTAGTTCTTCTCTTAGAGACAATTATGCCCTACAAAATGGATTACTTTGCTATAATCTCAGGATATAAAAAGTCTACAGAATCTATACATTCTGAATTTGTATATGTTTGGTCTCAGGCCTTGGAGAGAGAGGTGTAGAAAGTGTTTACTTAGATCAAAATTGGGTTGAAACAATAAAGGTATTTTATGCTTTGTGTAAGCTGGTAAATGCCATGACTCTTGGAATACCAGTCCTGCTGAAAAATTTGACACTCTTCCCCTCTGGTATGTCTTTGCATAAATTGTTCCTCTTGTCTGCAAGATTAACTGATACCATCTATGAGTATTCTATCCCCACTCTCAGCTTGCATTTAAATCTGCATGTTTCTTTTCTCTGCCTCTTTTCAAAGGTGCAGGAATACAAGAGCTACCCTTAACTAACGGCCAAACGCTACGCCTGAGCTCCTGTTCCCAAGTCTTTTAACCCCTTGGTTCCCAACCCCGCATCTAAAGGCAAAAACAATCCTCCGACACACGGCCCTCCCCCGGCCTGTGATAGGCTGCTGGGAATAGCAACAGCCTGTGTCACCGAAAAGGGCAAAGCCTTCGGAAATAGAAACAAAGTTGGTCACAAATCACATTGGCTTTGCCCGAAGTTTTTCCCCCGACTCTGCTTTAGCATGCAGTCATGGGGAAAGTGACCGCTCCGGTCGGCGGGGGAGGTCGGGGTGGTTTTCCGGCGAGGGAGAGGCTGTAACTTACTTCTACGTGACCATGGTACCTGTTGAAAACACAGAGGGCCCCAATCTGCTGGACCAGAAGGGGACAGCGGCGGTGGCGAAGGGCACCTACCCAGCCAGCGGCGGCCGGCATCCTCCCTGGGCGAGAGGTAAAGTGCGACTGCGTGGCTCCGGCGACCCGCTAGGGGAGCACGCTGTACTCGTGTCTCCCTCGGGGGTGAACGTGTGTGTGTGTGTGTGTGTGTGTGTGTGTGTGTGTGTGTGTGCACGCGCGTGCGCATGGGAGAGCGCTGGGTGCGTGCAGAGAAGGGACAGTCTGGTGGGACGCGGGGTGCCTCGGAGCTGTAGTGTTGTGAAGACTGAAGTCTTGTTGGGACCTTCCATGCTCAGAAAATCTGAGTTACATACCCACCGCCGGCAGCATGGGTCCCGGCGATTGTGTTTACATAATGCAATGTATGAATCTTTTCCATTTTGGAAAGGTCGACCAAGACAGTAAGCACTCACAGGCATGCACAAACACACGTACACACACACATATTTCCATTTATTGTCACCAATGGATAATACGTAACAAGTAGACGTTGTAACCACCTTTTTTGAAAAATCAGTATTTTGAGGAGGCTTCATAAAATTATTAGTTATGTAATCAATGGACACAACTTCCTTTTAAAATTCCCAGCACGTTTGTAATGAATTTGAGTGTTATTCAGAGCTTGAAACGCCTGCCTTGCTGGCTCCTGCATTCTTTAAAACTGGCTTTTCCAACTGAGGTTTGTTTAATACCTTTTCCTTCCGGAGGTGAGATTTGGAAAAGTTTCAGTTCATGTCGGTTATCTTTGCTAAATCAGAGACTTGTCTTCACTTCCACATTTACAATTTTCACAAACACGTTGCACACGTTTTACTGTGTCTTCCCGTTCATTTAGTTTGTTCTCAAAGGAACAGAAACTAATTAATATGAAATGACATCAAACACAAATAATCCTCTCCTTCCTGCGGCTGTCCTCAGCTCTGCTCCGACTAACCAGATACTACATCCTCAAGCTATGTATTGGGATTTCATGAGAAATCCAACACACTAATCCAAAGGCATTGGCCTTTCCCCTGGAACCTAAACCTTGGAACTGATCTTGGAACTGAACCCACCACCACTCACACCGAGGCATGAGGCATCCCCTCCTCAGAAGGGGAGAAGACCCTGATCCTCCCTGTCCTGCACCAGCCTTGTCTTGCTTTCTCATTTCCCATCAAGAATGAGTATCTGGGGCCATCTTTCAAGACGGCCTGCCCTCTCTAACCCAGAGCTGCCCTTTCCCTAAGTGCTTGCTTCCTCACTATCGCACACGTTCCCTAAGAGCAGGCAAGGGAAACTTGTATTTGAGGATAAAGGGAAAGAGTTGCAAAGTTCTTCTCTCCCAATTCCTGGGAAAGTGAGCTGCAGTGTAGACTTCAGAGCAAGCTGAGGTGGTGATGTCAACAAAAGACTTAACTAAATAGCGTCAGTGATCATGTCACAAGGAAGATGAAAGGAAACTATCCAGGCAGTGCCTTTGCAGTAACCATTAAAAGTTGACCATTGAATTTGGATATGGCTTTGAAAGCACAATGTACTCTGAGTAGCTTATAGTGTACAAGTTCACAATTATCCTGAAGGAAGCTAATGCGTATTTATGTTTGTAAAAGTTGAAGACACGCACAAAATTCAACTTAAAGTGCAACTGTTTATGTTGTTGTAAAGAAATGACAAATGAACAAGTATCATAAATTATCTTTCAAATTTAATTTTAAATTTTGTTATGTAGAAGAGGAAGCCTAAATGTTTCCCTAAAATGTCGGATGAGTACAGCTTTGATTTGTGCTATGTATAGTTTGCATTTAGGTGAAAGCTAACATTTTGTTATTATTTTTGTAAATTTTCCTAACTTGTCTTAAATATCTCTTGTCACACAAAAGCAATTATACATATATAAGTATAAATGCATGCTGTGTAGTTTTGACAAGTTACTGAGAGATCTCCATTCATTAATATTGGCATTGTATCTTAGTCTGTTTTATGAAGATGAGGTTTAATGAAATATTTGTCATATATTCCTTTGGCTTCTTTATACTTTAAACTGCTGTAGTTGCTTTCATCCAGGAAATTCAGAGTATTTAAAATATGCTCAATAATTATCATAATCTTTCTGCGTTTGAAGGTAGCAAGCTTTTCTATATTCTTAGGTGGAAAAATTGAAATACAAAGAGGAATGAGTTACATAACCCAGGACAAGGTAATTAAATCATGTGAGATACTGAAAAACAAAACAAAACAAAGCCCCTAAGCTCTGTGATTGAACTCCCTTAATGCAACTGTGCACAATGAAAATTTTTGGCAGGTTTTTCTTGGCTAACCCCTCTTTAACTGAAAAGAATGTTTTGTTCCAATGACTAGAAGCTAATGAACTTAATTCATTTTCAATAAGCTAGGACTCAAAGTGGGTACATTTTTAGCAAATTTTTTCAGTGTTCATGGACATGTTCTAATAGACCTTACAGAGCAGGGTTGAGCTTGATTTGAAATCCTAGTGCCTTGAGCTGATGACAGATGTAGGTGAAGTAAGAAACTAGACTGCTGAGGCATCTCACACAGGGGAACTTGAGGTCATAGCATGTGTGGTAGGCCCAAGGTCACACGGAGACTGGTGCAGAGCTGACCCTGGAGGCTCGATGCCTGCTCCTTCACCCTCAGCTCTCTGGCTTTCCTTATTTCACGATCTGAACAATTGTCTAGGGAGAGAGTTCCAGTATGTCTCCCTTCGCCCCCGCCAGCGCGGCTTTTTTTCCGCCAGCACTGCTTTTTCCTCTCCCATCTGCCCAAAAGGTCAGAAACTAAGAACAATATTTCCCGTGTGAGTTCAGGTTCTCAGCCCTGCAGAGGTTGCCCCGGGAACCAGAACATGAAGAACCAGACTCAGACCCAGCCCAAAGCACTGTACTTCATCCCCTATGAAGATGCCAATCTGGGATTTAAGAGATACATACTTCTGTGAATCAGAGGAACCCCCTAAGGCAGTTGTTCTCAAACATTTTTAAAGCTGTGAGCTCCTTTTTACGGAGGGAGGCCAAGCAGGTGTGGTCGGTATGTAAGTTGTCACTGTCAATATGCTTCTCCTGAGTGTCATTCTCCCAGGTTGAGCCTATCCTGGTCCCCTGGGATTCAGTCAGGCCTAGCTTTCTCAGGCTTCCCTGGGCAGCCTGAAGGGCAGTTAGCTTGTAAGAGAGATGGAGGAGAATAGTGGGAACAGACTCATCTCTAGGGAAGAGAAAGTCAGGCAACCAGCTTGACCCGATGACAGCTTTGGTTGTGTGAAGAGAGATTCTAACAGGCAAGCTACCTTGTCAGCAGGCCCAGGCCCAGGTCCAAGGATCTTAGGGTTTGAGAGATACTGGGCTATTTCCGTTTTTCCACACTTTCTTTATTTTACTTTTTTTTTCAGACAGAGGAGGTCTCGCTCTTGCTCAGGCTGGTCTCGAACTCCTGAGCTCAAGCTATCCTCCCACCTTGGCTTCCCAGAGTGCTAGGATTACAGGCGTGAGTTACCGTGCCTGGCCCATACTTTCTATATGTTAAAAAATCAAGTATCAAAACCTGTGACATTTGTGCTTTAAAATCACATGTATTTAACAAATCCATGGTCGATAGCAACAACCACAAATTGTTGTGTGTATTACGAAAGGTGTGATAGGATTTGTAGCCATGTTAATTTATGAAGGACTATGGGCTCTTTTGTCTGGTCACGAGACCAGATTTAAAGATAAACATCTCCCCTTTCAGTCCAGTCAGTGTATCACTGTGGCTGTACCTTTAAACTCACTTGGAAATCACATCAGAAGTCTAAATTTGAGGCTTTCATGACTGCATGCTTTGGGCAAGTGGCTCCTCTGGGGTCTCTGAAGAAGCAAGAAGGCTCTAAACAAACATGGTGGGTGGTGTTTGTCACACGCAGCAGTGCTCTTGCTCCTCCCTAAGGACGTGTCACCCAGAGAGGGCAGGTTGCCACTTGCCACAGACCCCTTCCTGGGCACTGCAGCAGCCGCAGACACACGCTGCTGGGAGCCTGCCATGCCAAGTCCTGGCAGACACGGACAAAGCCAGCCCCAGAGCAGCCAGCCAAGTGGTGGGGCACACCTGGGTAGGCTGAGACTAGCTGGCGTCCACCAGCATGCCTCAACCGGTTTTTATAGCGATTCTGATAGGTCGGCGCCTCTGTCCCAGTTGTTAAATGTTTTCGACATCGCCAAGTTGCCAGCAGTTGTGAGACAGCTGCAATCCCAGGAACATGGCTGGTAGTAGCTGATAGGACCCTCATGTGAGCCCATGAGGTATATAGTATATATACGCCTTATTAAAAGGATTTGTTCTGTAAAATTCGGTTTCAGTCACAAGGCCAAACTCAAAGATCCAGAAGGCCATATGTGGCCCCAAGGCCACAGGTTCCCTGCCCCTGGTATATTTCTTGTGACTTCTCAAGGGGGTACTTTTCAGTGGTCTAGATCTTCACTAGCTGGTAGAAACGTAACTCGAAATACAATGAATCTACGCTAGAGCAGCCTAAGGAAATTCAGATTTGCATGTGTGTATGAAAGATGAATCAGCCAATTTTAAAACACAGTTTTTAATCGCTGGATGTGTGTGGGATTTTATTTTTCATTCAAGAACAGTTCGTTTTTGAATCATGGTTTCCTAGGTAGCAATTTCTCAAGGAAGAACTCAAGGACTGTTTAGTCTTGGGGTTAAAATAGTTCTGAGAGGTCCCAAAGGCCTTCCATTAGTGTGCAATTAGCTTCTGCTTTTAAGAGTTGAAGCAGCTATTTACTCAAAGTGTATGAACAAGAACTGGTTTTATAAGATTTTTAAGTTGAACAGAGTCAGAGTTCCCTGGTTCATTTTTTTCCTCATGACCAGTCTTCCCCAGAAGAGTGAGTTATTCAATAAAATAACACAGTGGGAGCCACTTAAAAGACTCTAAGTTATGGTGGTGAGAAAGGAAAAAGTTGGAAGTGGCTTCTTCCCAAGGGGCTATTTGAACAAATACCAAATGAGGATGATTTTTCATCCTTTCCTCCTGTAAAAAGTTACCCAATCTCAGTTAAATCACAGAACCCAAAATCTCTCAAAATACTTCCCAGCTGATACTGAATCAAATATATTACTGTCATAATAAATCATCAATTCATATGGCTTTTTTTCTGTATTATTTTGTTTTGTTTTTGCTCATTGGTATAATTTTTCTCCCTATGTCGTAGCTCACTCATTTATGCATTTGCTAAATGGCTATGCCTCAATAATACACATATTATTCTATACAATTTACACAGAGGTAATAAGACTAAATAATTTATCGCATCATTCTAAATTTAGAAGATTTCATTATTTTTGAACAATGATTCATTTTATACTGTTTTGCCAAAATAGGGAGAAAAATGCAGTTCTTTGTTTGACTTATAGGAATATTTTTTTCTTAAGTAAATCAAGTATAATTTAACTTTAAACTGTTACATTGTGATTACCCTGGAAGCAGTTGTTGCTCAGACAACTCGTGATTCAGGTCTGCTCCGTGATGCCTACTGTTACTGGACTCCAGTGCCGGGGCTATGGGGCTGTTAGCGACGCCCACTGTTATTTTATGCAAAATGTCTCACTCTTGCATGCACCTGTCACCCCAATTTATGGAAGTCGGAGTTGGAAGCTATGTACAACGCTAATTTAAAAACCTGCCTGAAATGACATCTCAGCTTCAGATGTGCAAGGCTTTTTAAAAATAGGGGGGAAAAGTTGTAATTAGGATCCGTTGGTATGGTGAGAGATCATCCCCACACTAATAAAACATTTCATTTCCATGGGGAAACTAAGCTGTAAAAACCTCAAGGCAAAATCACAGGAAGAATTTTTCATGATGGAAGCCCAATTATGCAAGGTACTGCCAATTTTGAAAACAAAGAAATTCAAGAATTTATGAAAGGCACAGTTGTTATGCTGGAAACAAGATATTATTTTATTTCTGTTGCTGTCAGTAAAAGAGCCTGCTTCAAAGTTTTTACCTCTGTATTATGAAGTTTTTGCCTCACAGATTCAGATTAAATGAACTGTTGTTGGATGATTATTGTTGGCCAAGAACTTCTATCGCTATTACCACTTCTGACCTTTATAGCAACCCAATGAGGGAATATTACCCTTAGTTCACAGATAAGGAAACTGAGGCTAAGAGAACAGCTGAAATTTACCAAGCACTTACTAACATGCACCAGACGCTCTTCTATCTCATTAATTCTCACAACTCTGTGAAGTAGGTAATATTATTATCTTTATGTTACAAATGCGTACACAGAGGAACAGAAGAGTTAAGGGACTGTCAAAGTCTAGCTGGCAACTGATCAGCCACTCTGATTGCAGACTCCCCCTTTACCATTAAGCCAGGTTCCTCCTGGAGAGAAGAGAAGTGACTAGCCCTGGGTAGCAGAGATAATAGGTGGCAGCACAAGGGATCAGAACCTTGCTTTCCTAAACCCAGGCCGGGTTTGCTCTCCTGACAAACAATAACAGCCAAGCATTGATGTTTCTACTTTCTGATCTGTCTGATCTGGGGATTTAGGTACCAGTTACACTCGTTTCAGAGCTTGGTTGCATATTCTATTTTAGCTAGTTCCCTAATTTTTCATGTAACATGAAACATGTCTTTTTCTATGAGATCATAAGTTCCTGGATAAATTATATACTCTTGCACTTATTAGAGCTCTGAGTTGACTGACAGGGCTTGGAAAGTTCTGTGCAATTCACAATAGGTAGGAATTATGCCTTTTTCTCTGTGTTTCCAGCCTATATATCAGGCATCACATACATGTGGCACAAGTACACCATCTTGTACCATCAGATTCAGATGTAACCTGGGAGATATCTCAACAGGGTGCTCACAAGACCCACGCGGGCCAATTGCACTGATCATCCGGATGAACTCTGTCTGCCAGACAGTGCTGGCCTCAGGCACATAGTACATGCTTAACTGGTAAATGAGTAAATGAGTGAAGAAGTGTTTGTTGAACTGAACTAAAGAGCATTTTGTTTTGTTTTAGAGACCAGGTCTCGCTTTGCTGCCTAGGCTGGAGTGCAGTGGTGTGATCATAGCTCACTGCAGATTTGAACTACTGGGCTCAAGGGATCCTCCTGCCTCAGCCTCCAGAGTAGCTGGGACTACAGGCGTGCACCACCTTGTCCAACTAAGTTTTTAAATTTTCTGTAGAGATGGAGTCTTTCTATGTTACCCAGGCTGATCTCGAACTCCTGGTCTAGGCCCTGGGGTCTGATGGTAAACAAGACGCATCCATGCCGTGCAGATGCTTATTGCCAATCTGGGGAGAGAGGCAAGGGAAAATGATGGAGGAGGTAGTGAGATACATGATGCTACGGAAGTGCAGGGGGCAAAGTTCAGCCAGTTCTTGAAGACTCTTGGAAGACAGCGTGGCTAAATTGAGTCAAGAAGGTGTAACTTCTTGGCCAGTAGTTTCGCCAAGTAGTTTCGCAGAACATTCTAAGGAGAGAAAAAGCTTTCATACAAGTTTGGAGAAGAGAGAATGGCGTATCCAGAGAACTTCCAATATGATGGAATGATGGGAGCACAGAGTTCAAGGTGGGAAAGAGGATGACAAAGGAACCTGAAGCTGTGAGCAGGGACCATGTCATGAAATCTTTATGAGTAAAGCACCATGAAAGCAGGAATTCTGGGGAAGGAGACTATATTATTTTAGAGAAATCAAGAAAGTTCCTGAAAGTGATGATAGTGGTGATGGAATTAGGGAGCATTGGAAAAACCCCACTTGCATGTCTCCAGATTCTCCAGCTTTACGGAGTCACCATTCTTTTAATATTAAAATAGCGATAGCTCCAGTCCCCATGTGGTTAAATCTGCCTGCCTCCTTGCTCCCCACCCCTCCGCCCATCCTCAAACACACAGCACACCTCAGGAGGCTGGGGTCCTTCTGATCATTTCCTGCGCCGATTCCCTGCTTTCCCTGGATTCTTGACCTTCACTTCCAACGACTAACTGGTCCTTTCTCTTATCCATGCTGCGGTCCATACATAGACGACAGCCCTTTTTCCTTCACGTTCTCAAACCCCACTCACATAAGCTCTTTGTAGATTTTTACTGAGGATATGAAGAGGGCTGTCATGCAACTGAATATTAAGTAGGCCCATTTTTAAAATTCTCTTGTCAAAGCCACCGTAAGGAGGTTCCTGTAAATCAACTTTTCTAAACTCTGCAGGCCTCTTGCCATATTTCTCCCTTGGCCTCTCTCCCCATTCCCATCCCCCACTACTTGACAACGTGTCCTGACCTTTTCTTCCATTTCTCCTATTTCTGGGCTCTCTTAGCCTTTTATTCTCTCTCTCGCTCTCTCATCAGAATTCTCCCTTTATATTAGATAAAGCACTGCAGCCTTTTCTCCCGCCCTCTTCTTCTCTCCCATAATCCACTGTCCATTATTACTACTCACTGTGAGCTTCCTCCTTAATGCCCAGGCAATCATTCAGGCATGAATCCTGGTAAATAAGGTGTTCTTCCTAAAAGGGCCTCCATCCACAGCCTTTACAATATTATGTATGTTCTTCCCATTTCATTTCTCCAATTAAGGAATTCAATCACTATGGGTGATTCCAACCATTATTGAGTATATGGACTCCTTTTTAAGTATAAAAACACTTCAAATCCTCACATAATGGTCTTCACAGTTTTATATCTGTTGATTAGAAAATACAGAATGACAGAAAGCTGCTATGCATTCACTAGCACATTGAATTTTTTTTAAAAAAATCCATCACATTGATATACATTTGAAGTCTTGAAGTACAAATACGTATATTTTTACTATTTTTTTCAACATTAAATCATCATTCTTGAGATGGGGATCCTTTTTATGATGTCAGTTTTCAAATGTCCTCAGCTCACCACGGCTCACACACATTGAGAATCTCCCTCCTAGAGACATCAGAGGTCTCTAGGTCAGGCAGCTGCCGATTTGTTTTCTTGATTCACCTTCTCTTAACCGTCTATTAAAAATCTCCATGAAAATATGGACAGGGATGCAAAATGGGAACAGCATTGAAAACCTGAAATATTTGTCAATGAGTTAGGATTTAACAGTAACCAAAATGAGGGTGGGAGCCTAATGGGTAAGACGGGGCAGTGAAATGTTTGATTCCCGCAGACTCCCACTGTGCATCCCCATTTGATAGACGCAGAACTTTCACCAAGCAGGGAAAGGGAAGACAGCTCCACAGACCCTGACAGCTGCGTCCTTGAGGTTAGAAAGTCTTTGCCCTACAACCCAGTTCTTCCTACCCCGTCCTGCCGTTATCATGGTCTCTATCTCCCTGCAGAGGCTCCATTTCCAGGATTTCAGCAACTCTGGGCTGGGTAGGAAAGACAGTGGCTCATTGCATTTTGAATACAAAATCAGTGTTAAGATGGGACAAAGCCTCCAAGAGCCACTGGAGCAGTGCATTCTAGAAGTTGCAGTTTCGCATGTATGGTTTTTTGACAAGCAAAGAACTACACAGACTATTTTAAATAATCCAGAAATGATATCCCTTATTTATAATCAGAGGACCTAAAAGTAGAAGCAAAAAGAGAGCTCCTGTCTAAGTCCAATGGAACCACACCAGAAAAATAACTTCCAGACATTAGAAATTTGGCTAGGGACTGTGCACATCAGTACACCTCCAGTTTAAGACCCGAGAGGAGTTTCTAACTGCAACAAAGTGGCTAGAGTGTGTCAGACACTGAGTATGCATCTGCTGTTCCAACTCCCCTCTGATTTTCTGCCTTTCCTATCTGGGTAACTAAAAGTTTCTTATACTCACTGGCCAGTCTCTCTTGCCCCCAAGTTTGACTGGTGACCCACTGATTCTGGGCAAGAGATGTTAGGGTAAGTCTTCAGGGTGCTTCTGGAAGTCCCTGCCATGAAAAAAGGAGGGAGGATAAACTCTTGTCCTAAGCCTTCTTCCATTGTCTCTTACCTGTGGATCTGGTTGCACAAGCCAGGGGACGAAAAACAACCCTCTGAGGAGGTGGGGGCAGAAAGATGGGTTGAGTATGAATCCTTGGAGACACCAAACCCAACCTGGTCTTGTTAATTAAGCAATGAATGTCACTATGTTTTAAGCCCCTGTTTTTCAGGGTTTGGGTTTCTTAAAGTCAGAGATACCATAACTGATTTGGGGGCTAGGTAAATAGAAGGCAGCAAATCCGGTTATTGGCAAGTGTGTCTCAAATATAAAGGAAAAAGATGCATTTTAAGATTTCTTAGTCTGGGAAACATAAATATTATAAATTTTGGAAAGCATTCATATATATGCTGAATATAATTTTAAAAATAGACTCTGTGAAAAAAAGATATAAAACAACATTTGATGGCTGGACGTGGTGGCTCACGCCTGTAATCCTAGCACTCTGGGGGGCCGAGACGGGAGGATCGTTCAAGGTCAGGAGTTTGAGACCAGCCTGAGCAAGAGCGAGACCCCGTCTCTACTAAAAATAGAAAGAAATTATCTGGACAACTAAAAAAA
>CAUYRT010098977.1:0-20830 GCA_963574885.1 Lepilemur ruficaudatus | reverse complement strand
AAATGGACAGCTCCAGCATGTGGAAAATCAGTAAGGACATAGTTTAACTGAACAGCACTGTCAATCAACTGCATATAAATAACATCTACAAACTATTTCATTCAACAACAGCTGAATAAACTTTCTTCTCAAACTCATATGTGACCTATTTCATTTCTATAGGTATGTCTGAATAGTCTGACACGAATGCTTTCCTCTAAATATTGCAAAAAGTTTATTTCAGTAACTTGAACAGTGTCCCTTTCTACCAGTAGGACCAAGTGTTTATCAACCAACAACAGGCACACTGAATGCATTGAGCTTTTGCTGCATCCAAGTTCACTGTGTCGAACCTTGGAGTTGGTCTATTCTAAGCCTATCACAAAACAGTCCACTTCCTCTCCATGTCTGCCCCCATCACTCTGATATATATCAATCTCAATGACTTTAGATCTTCTCCTATACCCTTATTTCCATTTATAGCCAATTCTAATTTTCTCCTTCCTAGTCCACCTTCTCTTTCTGTCTCTCTCCCTCTCTCTGCCCTTTCTTACACACACACGTGCACACATACCTATGCACTTATCATAATACTATTCTTGGCCCCTCCTCTGCCCCCCTCCTTGGGGCAGTCAACTTTTTCTAAACAACCCTACCTACACTTCAATCCTTTCCTAGAACAGTCCTTCAGTGCCCGAATCTAATGCACCAGTGTTGGCTGGGGTAAAACTAGACAACACTGGGAGAAAATTAGGTTTCCCCTAGCCAACTGGCACTAGTGAAGCCCATCAGAGGAGGCGCTGTTCCCTCTTCCATACTCCTTAAGTCAGCACACCTGCAGGAGGGATTGGCATGCCCCTAGCCCCAAACTTCTGCTTCCAGACCTCCAGTGTATCCTCATCAACAGACAGTCGTTTAAGGAAGCCACACCTTTTGCTTTCTCGTTAAATTCTCTACCCTGGTTTAGCTCTCATATAAGGCAAGTCTAAATTCAAGTTGAAAAACTCCACTACAAGGTCATCATCACAACTTCAGCCAGACTTTCAGCACTGTGTATTAATTTTTTGTTTATTCTAATAGGCAACCTATTGGATTTCTCCAAATATCTGCTCTAAATTTATTTCATTATCTTCCAGAGCCCATATCTTCTTTCTCTTTGGTCTGAATGGGTGACTTTATCTCCTACTTTTCTGAAAAGACCATGTCATTTAACATGAATTTCCCTGATTCTCTCCTTTCTGCCTCAGTAATTCTATTCTGTTTTATTTATTCTCTTCCTTTCTCCGTCTTTCCTCAAGGAAGGAGGATCCCTCTTCCGTTCTTAGGTCAACTCCCTCACCTGCTTTCTTGGTTCCCTATTCCCTAGGGCCTGTCTTTAAAAATTATACCCTTTTCCTCTTGCTTTCCACTCATTTTACATCAACAGTCCCTTCTTTGGTCTCAAAAATTGCTCAAGTTTCTCCTTCCTTGAAATGAATCTTCTAACTTTATTGTCCCTGTATATATACATATATATATACATGCATTTAGCTCTCTTCCTCTTACTATCAAATTTCCTAAAAACAAACAAACAAAAATTTTAGAAACGTCACCTAGTTTTGTTGCCTGATTCTAATTGCTCCAATTCTCAATTCCCTGAAATCAGTATTCTATTGTTACATGTCTATATGTAACACCCCGTAAAGGTGATATTATTGGCTTCCAAATCACTTTATTTTGATAACCTTTCTACTTTCCTTACCTGCTTCTCTGTGGCATTTGACACTATACTCTACCTCCTTCTTTCTTGTCAAAAAGTCAGAAGTAGAGTTTCCAACTGTAAGTCCTGCTTTTCTTCCTGCTTTTTGGATTTCTTCCTCCTGTCCTCATCCATCCCTCATCCCTCCTTGCTCTATACTCTTTCCTTGCAGATCTTATTCATAAGGTTTTTGGTATCTCCTCTATACCAAGGACTTTCAAATGTGCACATTTACCAGTAACATTTCATTGGAGCTCTAGCTTGCATTCCCAACTTCTTCCTAAAATGCACCTCAAAATCAATGAGTCAAAACCAAAATCAATATTCTCCCTTCAAATTCTTCCTCTCATTTATATCGATTCTTCTCAGTTAAGGGCATCACTATCCTCCCCAACACCAGACCATGAAATTCAGTCTTCAAGTCCACCATTTCCCTCAAAGCCAATTTGTTACCAAGCTCGGTGGCTCAGAGAATAATGGCACTGGAAAAATTATGTTTATCAGTGGCATCTAATCCCACACCTTCCCTTTCACATGAGGGAAATGAGGCCTGAAGAAGTGATATGTTGAAATCACCCAGATCATTAATTGTTCAGCTTCTTTCTGCCACATCATAATGAAAGGTCTGAAAGCAAAGAATATTGCTCAGGAAGGCAGCTCAATGCAGAACACTGTGGCAAGTACCTTGGTAGTGTGGGAGCAAGTGGAGGCATGTTAGCGAGTGGAAAGACTGGATGGCCCAGGAATGGAAAAAATCTGATAGAGAAGTAAGTATGGGGCACTGCAAACAAACTTGACCTAGATGTAGTGTGATAAAGGATGAAACATTTCTGATAAATGGCCTCACACTCACCTAGTTTTCTGTTCAAGGCAGTCAGGTAGGAATTTGTGGCAGCAAATCTATTGTGTGCTAGTGATTTTGCAAGCAATTCTTTTGATACTGTTCCACATTGAAAATGGTGAAAACCACCCGGAGGCATCTTATTTTTCCCAACAAACTATAGGTTATACAACAGTCATTGAATTCTTTCACTGTCCTCATCCACCAGCACATGCATTCAGTAGATATTCAAACACCTGCCTAGGTAGTGTGTTAGGTGCTGAGCATGGCAATGCATGCTCCAAAGTCCAGGCTTCAGGGATCTTGAAGTCCAGCGATAATATAACAAGCAAATACATAAGTACGGTATGGTCTATAATAGCCTAAGCCCTGGGGATGTTGGGGACCATTGAAGAGGCACCTCACCCCACAAGACATAGCTAGGGAAGACCCTCCTGAGGAAATAAAGTGCCACCATAATGAGGCTGCACAGAGAAATAGGAGCTAGCTGGCAAAGAGTGAAGAAGGGAGTAATCTTTGAGGAAAAGAGGAGCATATACCAAGTTCCAAAGCAAGGAAGAAAACGCCCTGATTTGTACCTTTCAATAGACTAGAAATATCTATTGCACTGAATTACTCTCTAAATCATCAGCTTCCAAACATCTTCTAGGATAGCAAGTGAGGGTAATAGGAGAAACCAAAGTGAACAAGGTCTTGAATTTATTACCGTGCAGAAAGATTAGAAATAAGCAAAGAACAGAATCCTTAGCTTGTGAGTTGTTTGTTCATTTACAAAGAGTTTTATAATTTATAACTTCATCGTAGCATTTTTTCATAAAATTATTTATAATAAAAAATATCTACTTTCTGTATAGCAATGATTCAGAACTTTTAGTTCCAGGGAAAATTTTTAAAAAGCATACTACTGTGGGAAAGACAAATATTGTTTCATAACAGCAAAGAGATCTCCTAGTTATAGAATAATCATGTTTAGTGATCTATTTGGCATAACAGTGAGAATCTAAATTGACAACAGAAAACGTAAGTCAACAAAGAAAAAGCTTTTCTAGACCATTTTGCTTTATCCTTGATTTTGGAGGAAAAATAAGGAAATAAATCTCCTCCCATACAGACCAGCACCAGGACCAGCACCAGGACCAGCACCAGCAGCAGTTTAAAGTCCAAATGACAGCCTCACTACACTCTATTGTGCCTACTTAAGAATTTAAAAACCCAGGCTATGATTATTATATATGCCACTTTTTTGGCCAAAAATATTTAGATTCAAAATTCATGTCCTTAGCTGGCATTTTATTGGCAAAAATGGAAAATTAGATATGCAATTCCAGCAATCAGAATTCACATAGAAAATGTGGTAAATCTACTTTTTCAAAATCTTAATCCCTGTTTCAAAGTGCACTGATTTAACAAATATATGACAGTTTTCAACTTCTCATAAATATGCATTTTTTGTTTATTGAAATTTTGTCCTTGTCATAGCTTCCTGATTATCCCAAAGCTGTGAAGGTGGTATTGGGAATAAAATGCAGGCTTTTCTCTACTTCTCTTTGAGAGACTCGGAAGGAAGGAAAGGGAACTAATACAGAAAATGCCCAGGGTTCTGAATCAAGTAACATGGCTTAACATTCGATCCACAAACATTTATGGAGTTCCAAACACAGGAAGGCATGGTGAGAGGAGTAAGAGTTAGTGAGAAGATGACTACCAGAAGCTGAGGCCCAGTCAAATAGAGCAAGATGGGAATGGACAGCAACAGGACAGATCTGGAGACTAGCCTAGGAATCAAATAAAAATCAATACACATTTATTGAAACCCTACTGAGTGTGCAACTGCCCACAGGGAGCTGCCCGCCATGGTGCAATCAAAGCTGGGCATCCCTGTGGTGTTCTAATTAGTCCTTCGGAATCCTGTTTTGGCTTTGTTCATTAACTGGTTTACCCAGAAGTGGAATGAAAGGGTAGGGATCCATCTGGCAGCTCTAGCCAACAACATTAATGCACTGTCTATACAGCTATTGATGTGAGCATCAGAGAAGCATGGAAAATACTCACACTGGAGATAAAAGCCAGCCCACTAGGAAGTATATCAATATCTTCAGAGCCATTTTCTGCAAAAGAAGGATAGAATCAGAAAAATGTATGTATGAAGGCTTCAAAAAGTAAATAACACAGTCCAAACTTTGAACTTCTTTTGGAAAGTACGCTGAGTTTTTCAATCATTAACTTGGGAAACGATATTAACTTTCAGGAATCCCACAGGTATGCTACTCTACAATAAAACCTGAGTCAAACTCCTCAAATACTGAATTCTTTTTTTAGAATTCCATTTTCAAGAGAAAAAGGGCAAATAACTAGGAAGTAAACTCATACCCTATATTTATTCTTTAAGTAACAATTTCCAGGGCACATCCTGAGAGATTCAGCTTGATTCCCCATAGAATGCTGCTCGACATTTGGATAACATTTGGAAAGTCCTAATTGTGAGTGTCTCATATAGGCCTCTCTGCCAAGCATTCCTTCTCTTCCAATTTGTTGTTGAGGCCTAAAAAAATCTATCATTATACAATCTTATTGGGAAATTACCAGGTAATTGCTCTCTGTTATAAAAATATTAGGTCTTAGGATGAATTATTGAGTATAAATGAATGTGAGGTTAGTTAGCTCTTTTTCTCATTGAGAGCTGGTTTTGAGCATTTTTCTATGAAAAGAGACATGTAATAAATAAGTTTTGACTGAAAATAGGATGAAAAAGGGGCTATCATGGCTTCTCATAGCAAGAGAGAGCCACATATGAGAGAGAATGATGTGCTCTAAAATGTGATGTTCACACTCTCCCATCAAGAGGAATGGTCTTGGCCAGGTACAGTGGCTCACACCTGTAATCCCAGCACTCTGGTAGGCCGAGGTGGGAAGATTCCTTGAGCTCAGGAGTTTGCAACCAGGCTGAGCAAGAGTGAGACTCCATCTCTACTAAAAATAGAAAAATTAGCTAAATGTGGTGGGGTGCACCTGCAGTCCCAGCTACTTGGGAGGCTGAGGCAAGAGGATCACTTGAGCCCAGGAGTTTGAGGTTGCAGTGAACTACGATGACACCACTATACTTTACCCAGGTGACAGAGCAAGACTGTCTCAAAAAAAAAAAGAGAGAGAGAGAAGTAAGGTCTATATTCTCTCCCCTGGAAACTGGGTGGACCTTTGTCACTGCCTTGACAATGGAATGAGATGAATGTAATGACACATGACAGCTAAGACTAAGTCATACCTGTAGCTGTCACTGGCACATCCTTTTGTGCTCTCTCCCCACTTTCTCTCACCATCTCTATCTCTCTCAACACATGCACCTTGGAAGCCCTGAACCAAAATGTAAGAAGTCTGGTGACTGTAAAGCTACAGAGAAGGGACTACAGAGAGACCACACAAGGTGGAGAGAGATGCTAGAGCAGCTGCAGATGACTCCAGATCCCAGCCTTTGAATTGCCCTCACTAATGCAAATGGAACAGGGTGAATTGTCTCCACAGCACTGTGCCAAAATTGCAAATTCATGAGCAAAATAATTATTGTTTTAAGTCACTAAGTTTTGGGGTGGTTTGTTACACAGTCATAGTAATTGGAACATGTGGGGAAATGGTTACCTGGGGTGGTAGGTTACAGGGGTGTCAAAAGGCAGTTGGGGGAGGACAGGGTAGAATATGAAAAAGAAAAGTGGAAAAAAGCCAAAGAAAATGCAAATTCAAATCAATAGTATGGTGAGTAATAGGCATTGAAAACTAGAGAACAGAGAAAGATTTCATTGTCTTCATGATACTGAAAGGTTGAAAGTAATCTCAACTCGTCATGGAAAAATTCAAGTAACCAGAACTTCCCATTTCCTAAGCTTTCCAGTTCATCGAGATTTACCTATATATAGTACCTTGATGGCTATTTCCACTTGAGTGACATAGACATTGGGAGAATCCAGAAAATTGAATTAAACAACATTAAAAAGCACATTGAATACAGGTTGGTGACATTCTGCTGTTTTTCCTGCCCCTCTGCACACCCTTTCTTGGTTTCCTTTTACCTTAATCTCCTCCCCACCTCTAAGTGTGGATAGTCTCCAGGCTCTGTCTGTCCTTGGCTCTTTCTCAGGGCAGAGCATCCGTCTCACCTGCACAGTCCACTCCAGTGGATCACGGCAGGTGGTGTCATCTTTCACCCACATGCTCTGGACTCTCCAAGCTCTACATCAAGCCCAAATCTTTCTCCCCAGTTCCAGATCTCTCTCTTCAGCTGTACATTGGGCATTCGACCTGGCATTTTCATTTCTCATATTCAACAGGTCCCAAATGGACCTGGACATTTCTCCCTTGAATCAACTTCATTTTCTGTATTTCTACTTCTATGGATGGTGTTTCTATTCCCCAAGTATCCAAAGTGGAAACGCTGGAGTTATTTTTGATGCCCTCCTTTTTCCTTAATTTCTAAATCCAGTTGATCACCAGTCAGTCATTCAAGCTTTAGAACTTCCTGCCAGGTTTCTACAATAGCTTCCCAGAAGGTTGGCTTCACTATTCTACAACCATTCCCTGCACTGCTGACAGTCATTTTTTTTTTTTTTTTTTATTGTAAAGCTAACCTTGTCACTCCTCTGCTTAACACCTTTCGGAGGCTCACTAGGGCTGGCAGTAAAAATCCCAAGCTCTTTGGTCTAGATTCAGAACTTCCCACGCCTTGGCCCCAGTCTCAGTTCTGTGGCTCCCACCTCCACTCTGCATTCCAGCTGGGCTGTGGAGCTTACTACTGTGCTGTTAGTAGTCTGCGAATTGTGCCAGACTCATTCACCTGCATGCCTGTGCACATGTTTTCTCTTTCTTGGCACACTCAGACTTTTCCCACCCACCCTCACCTCCACTTGGCCAACATCACAGCTCTTGGAATGAGCTTGGGGGCCACCCCATCACCCTACTCAAACTCATCCATTTTATGCACTAATATGGTCACCTGTGAATACCTCCACCAGGACATTTTTCACACTGGGCTGTACCCCTCTGCTCACTTGTTCATTTCCTACTAGACAATAAGCTTCCCACGAACAAGGACTGGGTTATATCCAGTGTTGTATCCTTGAACCCAACATAACACCTGTCTTTTCTCTGTAGTAGCTCTTAATAAAAGCTGGTTGATTCAATAAATAAACACTTCTAGTTTTTTGAACTTTGTCTTGTTTTGAGGTTAAATTATTGATGAGCGTTAACTTCAGAGTCCAAGATATCCTGAGTTGTGTGCTCTCTGGTTTGGCTCCTTTTCTCTTTCAAACAGCATTTTACATACCTCCTATGACAGCATAAACTACCTCAATAACTCACTTACAACAGAGTGGGCATTTTGCAGAAGTGCTGTGCCTGTCTTTATTAACTGGCTCCACCCAGAGCAAGGGAAAGCTGGTGCTTTGCACTCAGAAGTGGAAAAGAATTACCACGCAAGACTGCACATTACTTCTGCCCCTGCTTACCCTCGCGTACACTGCACCTGCATGACGGGCCTCGAGCATCTCAGCAATGGTGGCACCTGTGGGAGCAAGAGCCCTGGGACACCCTCCTCTGGGTCTTTCCAAAACACTCATTAGCCTGAACACAACTGTCATTAAAAGCCTGCTGCTAAGTCTAAAAACAGTCTTATGAATAGGTGCCCATTGCTTTGCAGCCTGTCAAGCCTACTACTACTTGGCATAACTTCATTTCTTCAATCCTTTCTTCATTTCTTCAATCATCTCCTACAGGCACTCTGAGAAAGGGACATGACAAACATTACTGTCAGTTAATTATCATTTCACATCTAGGACAGAAGTTCCTGACAACCAGCTAAGAAAACAAATGGAACCTACTATGGAGCAGAAGCAAATCGTGGAGCCATGAGAGGCTACAGAAGGGAGAAGGAAGAGAAGGGAAGCTGGGAAAGGACCAGAAACACAGGCTGCCTGCTTGATAATCCTGCCCAGTGAAAGGCCCCATAAAGCTACTCATATTTCAAGTGCAGTTTTGATTAAATTCCAAGGACAGCCAGGTAACTTCCTGGTTAAAACAATCCTTGACCCTCAAAGCCTTGGAAAAAAGATTACTTAATATGAACAGATCTATGAGATACGATTTCTAGAGGGAGACATATTTCACATTTCAATGTTTTTTTTCCTCAGAAAAGACACTTGGGAAGCAAAACAAACAAAACAAAGAGTTTCTTCCACCCATAAAATTAACCTCAAAAGTCTGGGTCTTGAAAAAAACACAAATGAGAACTTTTTTCCAGCTCTGCTACAGCCTAAAATCCTCAGTGGCTTTCCATGTCTTCATAAAGCCTTCTACCCATTGACTAGTTGGGTCTTGGGGTATTATCTTAGTAGTTATCTTTATGTAAATATCTACCCTGCTTTGTTTCGATTAGCCTGTGTTTAGCAATATTTCACCTGTTTGCATCTCATATTTTCTGTTTTCTGCGGCCATAATTCCTTCCTGGCACTTTCACAATAAACTTTGTTGTCAGTAGATAAGAAAGGTCGTGTTACACAACAGAGAGTACAAAGGCATAGAAGAAAACCACTCTGGCTCATAATCTAAGCCCATCACCCTCTAGTTCTGGACCACTGGGCAAGTAACTTCATTCTTCCCTGTGTCAATTACCTAATCTGCAAAGCACAAATAGCAGCACCCCCTTTACAGATCAGTTATGAGGATGATGTTGCTGTTAACAATGGACTCAACAGTGTGCTCACAGACACCAGGCCTTTAATAAGGCAGCTTTTTAAAAAGATATATATCAGTATTGCCCTACTAACAAATGACCCATGAGCATTCTAACTTAAGTCCTCCAAACCATAATATGTCCACGTGCCAATAGACATGGCATTTTTTTCCTTCTGCTCCCAGCCAGCTACTATTGGAGTCATTCTCTTCTAAATATTTGCATAATCAGAATATTGAACTATGACTTACAATATTAACTTTAGTTTTAGTGTCTCAAATCTAGTTGAATGATACAATTCAAGAGTCTGACGTGATCTTAGCCATCATCTAGTCTAATTGTCCCTCTAAACTACTTGGCAGGCTCATATCTTTTGAGAGATATATGTGTAGTAGGTATGAATATTGCTCCATAAAACAGTAGACAAAAGAATGAATGTTACATTTTCTTATTTTTCAAATAAAATTAAATCTGACCCTGATCCCTCACTCCACTAAGTTGATAGGAAATTTAATTTGAGTCATTAGTGAGTCTCTCTGTTAGGGCTTTGCAATGATTCTAGGTGGTGGGTTTAAAACCAGGCAGAATGTTTTGTCAAGGCCATCTGGCTTTATTCTTCACTGAATTAGTGCCAAGGCTATACGATCCCTTTAATGTAGACAGTTCTGCCACTTCCGTGTCATGCATGGACACAAGGTCTTTGCTTAGGCTGGGACACAGGGTCCAGCCTTCTGGAAGATACCTTGTAGCTATTTCTTCTGAGATTTTGCTCTTCCTCAGAATGCTGTCAGGGCCCCTTTAGTCAAAGAAACCCACATATTCTTATCCCTTCTCCATCAGAATGCCTTGCAAGAGCTCACATTTTAAAAACAAAAGTTAAGTTCCTTCTGCTTTCCAGCTCCCAGCACAAGCCATCTCCAAGACTAGGTTACTTTTTTTTTTTTTTTTTAGAAATTGAGGGGAAAGAAGGCAGAAAAGTAAAATCAGAAGGACTCTTTTTCTGTTTCTTTTTTTTAATATAGCAAGAAAAATAAAAAACAAATTCCTATCACAAAATAAACTATCCTGTCACATTCTAATAACTAAGTCACAGTCCTCGCCCCTGGGGAGTTTACAATCTGATAGTGAAACAGAGAACACTGCTAGCTATAAAATAAGGCATGTGGTAGGTGTCATAAGTGAATCAGACTTTGAGTGCTGTGAGAATTGGGAGGAAGGAGACGAATTTGTAGCTGATTTCAGTTAGCAGAGATGGAAGGATCGGTGGAGAGAATTTCATAAACAAAGGTGAGAAAGTGAAAGAACACTTTCCCCAGAACAGGGGACAAAATATAGCCTGAATTTTTTTTCTTTTCTTCTTTTTTTCCACCTAGCAGCAGTGTCAGAAAGAACTGGAGGCTTGGAGCCCAAATAAGAAGTCCTGGCAGTAACTAGTCAGTGAGATCAGCCCCGTGTTGGGGCACAGAGGGGACCGATGTCAACAGGTGTCATGTGGAAGCAGGAGGGACAAGGCGGATACAAACGGTTCCTGGATTCCGAACCGAGTCTCTTGAGAATGGGGATATCACACACAGCAGAAGTCTAGAAGAAGAGCTGGTTGTGAGCAGGAGAATGAGGGGGAGTGGCAGAAACAAAACTAGCTTTCTTTTGAGGTGCAGCTAACCTTTAAGGGACTAAAAAAAGAAGGCCTGCAGTTTGAGAGGTTAGGAATCAAGCTGTGGAATCTATATGAATTTTTTCAAAGCTATCCTGGTAGGCTACATGGTTCTTGAAGGTAGGAGCTAAATCATATTAGTCTTGGTACTTGCAGATAAATTTTGAAGGAAATAACCCTTGAAGCTGGGAATGCCTCCAAGGAAAGGGAGAGAAGAAAAGAGGAAGAAAAAAAAAAATAAGAAAGGAAGGTAACAGAAGACAGGGAGGAGAGGGAAATATCACAGAATGGAAAGGAGGAGAATTCAGCAAGGGAATGGCCAAGGTGTAGTCAATGACATTCTTTAAATGATGGAGAGATGTCAGTAAGGTAATGGACTGAGAAAAGCCACCAATTTTGGCATGTAGGAGATCCCCGGAGACCTTGGATGGGGTAGGTTGGATAGAGTGGATGGGTCAGAAATCCTACTGGGAGTGTCCAAGGAGTAACAGGTAACTGAGTGAGTGGGCAGAGCTCAGTGAGGAGGACGGCAACCAAGGAATTGTGCTGCGCCTCTTGGTACTGTGGTAGTACTGTGCTATACATACCGAGTCCCTCAATAAGGTGGCAGTTCTGGGGTTCTACTGACTCCACTTCTCGAGAAGCATTCATTCTTTCTCTGTAGAAGATAAAAACCAACCCTAACGGTCAAGGCACAGCCTTCAAAATCTATGTCTAAATGTGGCCTTTAATTGCCTTCACATTGGTTAATTCCCTTTATCATGATTTATGAATGACGTAACAAGTAAGTGGGCACCTCCTTTCATTGATTTTTTTTATATAATGTAAACATTTTATGGGTAATTTACCTCAGCTAACCTCACCCAGTTATTACTGAAAGACTAACATGCAATCATATGTAGTAAACACTTTGCTGCTCAAATAAAAGACTATTTAATAGTATGCACAATTGGACAATATTATTAATGTAAATACACAAATTATTCCATTTTCTAAAGTATTGTCTGTTATAAACGTACACTTTCTCCCTTTCATCCTGTCTAGTCTTACCCTTTGAACCCTTCCTTCCAAACTGCTTTCCCAAAATTCAACAGTCTTCTAATAGCTAAACCCTGTAACTATTGCTTTAATTTTATTTTTTAAATTTTATGCTGACTTACTTTGCAAATATGTAAATTCATTAAACTGACCACAATTTAAACAACTGGACAAATTATTTTTCAATACAGTGTTCTTGTTTCTACAGTGAAAAATTCTTTTAAATATCAGGGAGAATTGTAAATTTTTATTAACCTATATTCAGGAAGACTCTATACCCAGACTGACCTTACAGTCACTTATAAAAAAATATCTCTTAGATCAACTTTATTATTATTTTTTATGGTTTTCTCATTTGTTGCACTGGAGAAAAAAATGTAACAATAAAATTCTCAAGCTGAACTGTAAAGTATTGCCAAAAGTCACAAGGCATCAGAACAGATTCTAGACATGAACCTGTGAGATCAGCTTCTACCCAGAGAAATAAATAAAAACAACCCAAAGATAACTGAAGGCAAGCAGAGGCTTTAGATCCACTCAGGAATGCATACCACTTAACGGTTCTTTCTAACCCAGGATTGATTTTTTCCTGAGACATTTCTAGAATGGCTATCACCACTACATCTTCCACTTTAAAAGATCAAGTGCCTACAAAATGCCAGTTACCACGGGCAGGTTTCAGCTCATTGTCCTGCTGTCTGGCTAGCTCTTTGTTTCTAGGATGGGTGAACAAACCTAGTACTTCTCAGTGTTTAGCCAGGCTTGGGCAATGTCTCAGTCAGCCTTGCACAGCTGATAGCCGGATTGTCTCCACTAAATCCAGCACTTCCAACGGACTTGGGTTTTTCGTAAGCAGAATGTGTAGGAGGACCTGGCAAAGGGGCCAAATAATAAATGAAGGCATTTCCGCCCGACTGTTTTAGGAAAGGTGAGCAGCCAGCTCACTCTCAACATAAGCGATTGTCAAGGGATAGGTTTCTGGATGGGATTGAAGGATGAGGTTCCAAAGCTGCTCATTCATACCCATTAGAAAGGCAGCAGTACCAGGCAGCCCTTGACCAACTTGGAGGAGGAGAGAAAAAGAAGCGAGGACGACCCCATCAAGATGCCACTCACCTAATCGCCAGTAGCCTCTCCCCGATTAAGGCCAGGCTGGCCCCCAGCAGGGTCAGCGCCACTAGCTTCCCCATGCTCTCTGGGGTGCCCGGTGACAGCGAGCTGCGCGGTGCGCTCCGGGAGCCGGGACAGGCTCCGGCCCCGCCCGCGCACCGGTCCCGCCCGGCCCCGCCCCCGGCACGTCCCGGCAGGTGCGCGGCCAGCGGCCCGGGGCCCGCTCCCGCCCAGCGGTCGGGGTTCAAGGCTGTCACTACCCGCCAGAGTTCAAGGAAACCTTTATGGGCGAGATCTAAGTCCAACTTGCAGTGCGAAGTCCTAGGAAATTTTTACGCGCAAAATTCCTTTTCCCCCCCAAGACTCGACTTACAGAGTGGAAGTCGGGGGCCGCTGCCAAAGGTCTCCCGTTCTCTTGACTTGGCAGCTTTGGCAAGAGCACCCCAGTTGGTGGACCGGCGGAGGGAGTTTGCTCCTAAAAGCCGCGGAATTCTACCTCAGCTCCTCAAGCGGGGTGAGGGGGAAATTGAAAGGGATGGAGAGAGCGGGAAAAGCTGGAGTTCAGAGCCTGAAACTTCGGGCTTCTGGAAGACAAGACCTGAGATGCAACAGAGACTTGCTCCTGAGACACTGGAAGGGAGAAGGTAATCGAAGCAGAGAGCTTTAACCTATCCTTCTCCAAGATTTGGCAGGCCCTGGTCTCTCGACCTACATGCCCGATCTCAGGGTGCTGGGCATGGTGGGTGTCCAGTTTAATTTGTTGACTAGATGGATCAGTGAATATCAGTATCTTCCCCTATAGTTGATGGGATAAAGAAAAATCAGAGAAGAGAAGTAAAAGAAAGAGGAAAGGGAAGATTAGCAGAGTGGGGAAAAGGAAAAGTGGTTTCCTTGGGAGGTTAGGCTTTCAAAAGCTTGGTCCTTCTTTCTTCTGGGTCTTCAGTTCCTGCCAGGGAGGAATGCACTTTCCCCTCTGACGGTGAAGACCGAGGGAAGGAGCTGAGGATGAGGAAAAATGAGGAGTTTGGGCAAAGTAGCATGTTCAAGCATGGCCTATTTTTATTTACCAACAGAAAGAAATAGCAGTCCTATTTCTTTCAACCCACTATCTGTTGACAGATCAAGATTTTGCAGGCCTAGGAATATTAAGAAAAGAAAAGGTAGTCCCTGACCTAGAGGATACATAATTATAGTATGAATACATAATTATGGATGAATAATGAAGCCCACCACTTAGGCAGCACTATGTGCTTTGCCTGTGCTTAGAACTTTCCCTATGTAAACTCTTTTAATTCTCTTTTAACTCTTTAATTCTTTAAATCTCAAAACAACCTCCGAAGTAGGTAATATTACCCCAATTTTATAGGTGAAAAATCTGAGGCACAGAGTGGTTGTGTGACTTACCCTAGGTCACACAGCTGGTAAGCAGCAGTCAGACAGTCTGGCTCCAAAGTCTTTGCCCTTAACTGTGCTGCCTCTACCACGCTGCCTCTATAAAAGCTATGGAAGAAGGGTCATACTAAAAGGACACTGTATTGTCTAGAGTTATATAGATAAAACAGTTCTTTTTAAGATGACTTATTTTTTTAGAGACAGGGTCTTGCTCTGTCACCCAGGCTGGAGTGCAGTGGCATGATCATAGCTCAGTGCAGCCTTCAATTCCTGGGCTCAAGCAATCCTCCTGCCCCAGCCTCCCGGGTAGCTAGGGCTACAGATGCATACCACCATGCTCCAGCTTGTTTTTAGTTTTTTTGTAGAGTTGCAGGTCTTGCTATGTTGCTCAGGCTGGTCTCAAACTCCTGGTTTCAAGCAATCTTCCCACCTCAGCAAGATGATTAATTTGAAAAGCAGAGGAGGAATTCAATGCTGTTTCCATGAGGACTCAGGAGGAGGAGGGCTCACAGAGCTAAGGGGCCAGGTGTAATGCAGGCATGCACACCGGGTTTGGGTGTCAGGCTGCCTGGGTTTGGATCCAGCTTGGATAAGGTGTTCATCTTTCTTAAGTTACAGATTCCTATTCTGTAAAAGAGCAGCCACCTCATAGACAGCTTAAAATTAAATGTGATAGTAAGTGTGAAGTGCTCTTCACTGTGCTTGGAACATTTTAGAAAGTCAATGAAGATTTAACTACTAATTAAGCCTGAACCTCCACTTGAGATTGTCAGCCACTTGTGGGGAGAGACTGCCGCCCATTGATCATTGTATCTTCCAGTGCCATCCATAGAAATGTGTACTTAACAGCGGCTCAATCAATACAATTAGATGCATGGATGCAAATTACAGACTTGGGAGAAAGAAAAATTAGAAGAATAAAAATAAATGGAGTGGATGATGAAAGAGTAATAATCACACTATGAGCTAAGCTTTTGCATGCCTTATCTCATTACTTCTTATTAGCCTTACTTTGCAAAGAGGGAAAGTGAAGCTTAGAGAGCTTAATAACTCACTTCAGGTTACATAACTACAATGTCAGAGCCTCTGTTTGGACTCAGGTCAAGTGACGCTAACATTCATGTTCCTTATCACTGTGTTTGCTGCCTTGCAGCGTAGCATGAAGAAGGGGGTAGGGAAAGAAGCATATTCTTGGGCAATTGATTGAGGGTGCTGAGTTATCTATAATTTGTTTAAAAATTCTCCACTTTAGGCAGGGGAATGTGTCTCTGTGTGTTTACATTAACTTTAAACTTTAGAAGTGGTTAGTTTTTATTTGAATACCATAATCAGTAATTCCAATCCCCAGTATGGTAAATTAGCATTAAGGAATTCCAAATTTTGGAGGCCACCACATCAAGTGCCACATTTAAATCTGCACATAGAGAGTTTTTACTCATTAGCACAAGAGATAATAGAAATAATTATTCATGGTAAAGCCAATTTTGTTCAAAATGTGTGAATTAGTGAGAAATATTGTATTTGCAACTCGAGCTCCACACAGAGTAAGAACAAAAACAAGGAGGCCAGCATCCTCATGCCTCCAGAATAGGGTCTGGGTTCTGGAACACTGCTGAGTGCTGTGTCCACGTGATCCTACTTTCTGACCTGAGGTGAGTTGAATACTCCTTTTAGAACTTGTCTCAGGCTGAACCTTTTTGTTAGGGGCTTGTTGAAATAACAGAGCTGGGACTTCACAGAGTTTGCAGAATAGCAGGTCATAGAATGGTTTTCATGCCTGCTTGTTAATAGACATTCATGTGCAACAGATTTGGGATTGCGCCTTGTGTTGATTGGAACACACTACCTGGCAGTGAGATTATGGGAAAGGGAATTGTAGCTTCATCCATATCTAATCTTTGAAGACTACCAATTGTCAGAGAGCAAAAAACACCCTGGCAATTGGCCAAATTGGCTGGTCAAGAGGCCATGGACTACATCAGAGTCATAAAAGAGGTTTGTTATCATTGAAAGAGCAAGTCAAATGAACTTAAAAGCCCTAAATTCAAATTCCAGTCCCACTTAAAACTGGCCCTTTAATCTTTAAAAATCACCTATCACCTCTGGGTCTTTCTTACATGTACAGTGGGGCTTTTCAAAGGGCTAATATGGACCAAATGAAATAGTTTATGTCTAAACAATAAGTAATGTAATCCTGTATATAGGTCTAGTGAGTCCAATGCCATTGATAATTAAAATGCCATTCAGGGGGCTGTAGAATGTACATATGGTATAATTCTATTATATAAAAAATAGGGGAATTATCTATTACATATGTGTATGTGTATACATAAAAACGGTCCAGACACAACCTGAAGGGTAGTTACTTCAAGAGCAGAAGATTGGGGTCCCAGAGAGTGGATGTTGGTGACCATAAAAGAAGGTTTTGTTTTCACTGTATGACATTCTGTGATGTTTGAAATTTTTAAACCACATGTCTTGATCATGTTTATAATCACTACATTTTTAATTTAAAAAGATCATTTATAGCAGTGAATCTTGCCCAGAAAAAGAGGTTGTGATAGAAGGAAAGAGCAACAAATCAAAAGAGAACAGGATTATATCACAAAATAAAGCTGTTTTTAAAGAAAAGAATATGGATTTTAGAATATTAGGAAACATTGTCCTAAGCCACAGAGACAATGTTTACAACCTAGATAGAAACAACTGCAAGTCATTGATATACGTCTTATGCTGCTTGAGAGAGAAAAAAAAGTCAGAGAACCACACGTTTGTATTATTTTAGGAAATGATTTACCTTATTTAGAAAAGTTATTATTTGAAATTTATATTTATTTAAGTATTTTAGGTATAATTGAATTTAAATAAAATTCTCAATTTCACTCTGAGGATGCACCTAATAATGAAGCCTCGTGGTAAAAGTCTGACACATCGTTCAGTTACTTCCTGCAACCCAGCATGGGGGAGGTCTGCCTCTGCTCAGGACTTCAGGTGCAGCCTTGTTGTGCTGGGCGTCACCTGTGCTGAGTGCATGTAGCAGCGGGAAATAACAGGGTTCCACCAGGCTTATGTTTCACTATGTAAATACCAAGTCAATGGAGGGTGTCTCAAGGGATCAGGTCACACTTCGCCAGAAAGAGCCTTTCCAGATTTATCTTCCACTTTCACTCTCTTCCGAGGATCCTTCATTAACATTCTGAAGCCCCTCAGTGACTCTAGTTTGGATGACACCTCAAGGTAGATCCAACATTATACATTATTTGATTCAACATGAACTTATCACACTGTATGACCAGGAAAAGTGGGAGTTAGGCAGAAGAAAGTGTTCACAGGGGGGCTTTTTAAGCCACAGATTGGCTGTTCCTACACCCGAAGTTTCGTATTTGTTAGATTTGGAATGGGGTCTGAGAATCTGCATATCTAACAAGCTGGCAGGTGATGCAGATGCTACTGGTCCAAGGACCACACTTTGAGAACTGGGAGGAAGATGGTGACAATTGAATTTAGAGAGGTAGTCAGGGTGGCCTTGTAGGCCAAGTTAAGAAACTTAAATTATATCTTAAGGGGCATTGGGAAACCACTGGAAGGGATATGACCCAGTAGATGTTTTAGAAGCATCACTTGGCAATGATGAGAGCGGATTAAGGAGTGGGTGGAGGGTTTGCCTATTCTGGAGGGTGGGAAAGAGTTGGAGACCTTATAGCAATCTGGGTAAGATGTGTGATGGTGACTGGAGAAGCTGTGGGGATTGTTTCCCAGTGTCCTTAGAATCATATGGATTTGAGAAATATTTAGGTGGGAGGCCTGCCAATACTGGCAATGGTTGGATGTGGGCAAAGGAGTGGCGAGGGAGAGAGAGAAATGAAGGAAGATGTTGAGGCTTGGAGAATCTGCTGTGTTTATGGATGTGGGGACCAGAGAGAAGAAGCAATATGGATAGAAAAATGGAATCCATTTAAAGCTGTGATTTCCACTGATATCATGGGAGAAATTTTAAATTTTCTTCAAGGAGGAGTGACAAAAGTTATGTTTATTATGATCATCACTTTCAGGCTCTGAATCAAGTTTATGCAATGCATTTATTTCTTGTCACATTTTTTCTTAAAAAAAATTCTGAGTAGTGTCTCCTGCACTTGATACTGCAAGTGACAGGACAGCTGGATTCCATGACACTGCTCTAATGAGAAATACCATTTCCTTGTGCTTGCAATCCCCATCAAGAATTGCAGAACTGATGACTTACAGTGATGAGCTGGAAAAACAATTCCATTCTTTACACATGAAGAACTCCTAGAAATTCTTAATAAAAAGAACAATATCCTCAAAGGGGGGAAAAGAGACAAAGTTCACAGAAAAATAAATATAAATTTCCTAAATATCTGAAAGTGTGTTTAAAATCACTTATAATAAAAATGAAAATTATACACACTGGAAGAAAAATTTTGAAAAGCAGGAGCCGAAAGCTTAGAGAGAGCAACTGGAATTGCCTCCTTCTTTCACACCTGGACATCCTTCCATGAAAAGCGGTGTGAGTCATGAAAACTACAAGTCATCAAATAAAGGTAGAAGTGGGTGGTGTAGAGGTGAGTGCTGTTCATTCTTCATTGCTTTACTGAGTAGACGTTCACCGGCCTACATAGACTGTGACTCCCAGATAGATTCAGATTCAGCAAATCAAAGTCTAGAGAAAGAATCAGCCTCAGATTGTCATTAATGATTAATCCATTTGCAAAGTGAAAAAAATAGTGTACTGTAGCTTTACATTTTCCATGCTCTCTGTATTAAGTATTCATGTTCACATTTAATTGTTGTAAAAGAATTGAGGTTTTATAAAAAAACAAAAGGATATTTATTGTCATTGAATAGAATCTTGGATTAAAAAGAATTAAAATACACACACACACCCCCAGGCATGCGCGCGCACACACACACACACACACACACACACACACCTGAAAGACGTATATTCACCTCATAATGGCATAACCCAATTGCTGTTTCGGTTGTTTTGAATGATGACCTCTTAATGACCAAATTGTTCAATTCAATATGTGATCACAGAAAGATCACCATAAATAAATGCACAATATACTTATGGTTTGATACAATAGAATTTCTCTCATATCTGTAGGGGCCAAAAATTAGAGTTATTTAAATTTTTTTTTTGTATTTCTAAGACAAACAATACATGTATTTATTAATTTATATCTATTTTTGTCCAAATAAAATTTCTAACAAATATAATAGAAAAAAAGTCTGTTTTTATGCCCACTGTATTCTGGTATTTTTTATTTATTTATTTGTATTAACATTTTATTTTTATTTATTTTTTATTTCAGCACATTATGGGGGTACAAATGTTTAGGTTACATATATTGCCTTTGCCCAACCTGAGTCAGAGCTTCAAGCCTGTCCATTCCCAAGACAGTGTGAACTGCTCACATTAGGTGTGAATATACTGATCCCCTCCTGCCCCCTCCCACCTGCCTGACACCCGATGAATGTTACTTCCATATGTGCACATATGTGTTGATCAGTTAATACCAGTTTGATGGTGAGTACATGTGGTGATTGTTTTTCCATTCTTGTGATGCTTCACTTAATAGAATGGGTTCCAGCTCTATCCAGGATAATACAAGAGGTGCTAGATCCCTATTGTTTTTTGTGGCTGAGTAGAACTCCATGGTGTACATATGCTACATTTTATTAATCCACTCATGTATTGATGGACACTTGGGTTGTTTCCACATCTTTGCAGTTGTGCATAGTGTTGCTATAAACATGCTAGTGCAGATGTCTTTTTTATAGAATGTCTTTTTTTCCTTTGGGTAGATGCCCAATAATGGGATTGCTGGATCAGATGGTAGTTCTACTTGTAGCTCTTTGAGGTATCTCCATATTGTTTTCCACAGAGGTTGTACTAGTTTGCAGTCCCACCAGCAGTGTATGAGTGAGTGGTCCTATCTGTCCACATCCATGCCAACATTTATTGTTTTGGGACATTTTGAAAAAAGCCATTCTAACTGGAGATAAGTGATATCTCATTGTGGCTTTGATTTGCATTTCCCTAACAATTAGAGATGTTAAACATTTTTTCATGTTTTTTTTGGCCATTAGTCTGTCTTCTTTTGAAAAGTTTCTATTCATTGTACTTTTTATAAATGTAACTTTTTAGATAGTCATTGTTATAATCTAAAATCTAAAACATCCACTTCTTGGTTTTGGATGTCTAGGTGAACAATATTTAATCTTGCTTTATTCATCTTGTGACTTAATATTTTTCCCATGGATAATGTAAACAGCAAAAACAAGTAATTATTTTATCATAAAATATATCTAATACATTATTAACAGGTTATTTAA
>CAUYRT010098975.1:0-12536 GCA_963574885.1 Lepilemur ruficaudatus | reverse complement strand
ATGGTTTTGTTGCATACAAGAGAAGATGACACTTCTTTTTTTTTTCTGAGACAGAGTATCATTCTGTTGCCCAGGCTAGAGTGCCGTGGCGTCAGCCTAGCTCACAGCAACCTCAAACTCCTGAGCTCAAGCAATCCTTCTATCTCAGCCTCGCTAGCAGCTAGGACTACAGGTATGTGCCACCATGCCCGGCTAATTTTTTCTATATATTTTTAGTTGTCCAGCTAATTTCTTTCTATTTTTTTAGTAGAGATGGGGTCTCGCTCTTGCTCAGGCTGGTCCCAAACTCCTGAGCTCAAATGATTCGCCTGCCTCGGCCTCCCAGAGTGCTAGGATTACAGGCATGAGCCAACGCGCCCAGCCAAAATGACACTTCAAAACAACGATTTTTTTGATTTTCGGTCAGCTCATGAGGCATCCACTTACCGAGCTTTTTCACCTTTCCAATTTACTTCAAATGCCAAATGACAGTGGAATGATCAATGTTGAGTTCTCTGGTAACTTCTCATGTAGTTGTAAGAGGATCAGCTTTGAGGATTGCTCTCAATTGGTCACTTTCAACTTTCAATGGCTGGCCACTGCGCTTTTCTTATTCAAGGCTCTCATCTTCTTTGCAAAATTTCTTGAACGACCACTGCAGTTCATTAGCAGTTCCTGGCCAAATGCGTTGTTGATGTTGCCAGTTGTCTCTACTCCTTTATGACCCAATTTGTAACTAGAATAAGAAAATCACTCGAATGTGCTTTTTGTCTAACATCATTGCCATAGTCTAAAATAAATATAAAATAAACAGCAGCAATAAGTGATGAGCAAAAAAAAAGTGAGACATGCACATTAAAATGACACATAACCCCATTTATTTAAGAATGTATTCCAATATGAACTGGCAAATTTCAACAATGCTAAAACCACAATTACTTTTGCACCAACCTAATACCAACGTCCTAGTCTGAGCCACCACAAATCACAGAAATGACTTCTTTGAAAACCAAGAGCATTTCTTATTTTCTATTTAAAAACAAATATAAGTCAGGCACGGTGGATCACGCCTGTAATCCCAGCACTCTGGGAGGCCGAGGCTGAAGGATTGCTTGAGCTCAGGAGTTCAAGACCAGCGTAATCAAGAATGAGGCCATTTCTACTAAAAATAGAAAAATTAGCTGGGTGTCATGGTGCCTGCCTGTAGTTCCAGCTATCCTGGAGGCTGAGGCAGGAGGCTTGAGCTCAGGAGTTTGAGGTTGCAGTGAGCTACGATGAGGCCACTACACTCAAGCCCAGGCAGCAGAGCTAGATTCTGACTCTAAATAAATAAATAAACCCCAAAAAACCCTGTATGTAAATATTATTTTACCATTTTATGGGACTTATGTTAATGTTCAATCAAAAGGCAAGAAAATGAGCACTTTTAGAGTACTTACTATGTACCAGTACTCTGCTAAACATTTTCGACAATTAATCTCATTTAATTGAGACTATTACATAATTATTTTCTTGTTTTCATCTAATTTTTCAAGCGTTTATGATTTATCTCATCTCCAACAGATTATAAGCCCCCTAAGGGCAGACAACTTCATCCCTGCCTTCAACAAGCATTCATTAAGTACCCACTAAGTGCTTCCCACTTGACTTGTAGTGAGTACACAAAAACAGGATTCTTCAATTCTACTAGATTATAAATCTGTTGAGGACAACAGCTAAATAAACAAATACATTAAACTGTTCTGTCCCAAAGTACCTTGCAATATTATAGTTATTCAATGTTATTTGATTAAAAAGATAAAATTTCAATAACAGTAAATGGAGAAAACTAAGACAAGAATACCCAAACTAGAAGTAGAAAAAATATTAATAATTCCCATAAACCAGAAAGTTTTGTTTTCCTTGGAGCTTTGAAATTTTTTTAAATTCTCAGTTTTCACATACCAGGTAGGCGGCTATGAAACATGCATTACAGCCCCCACTACTAAAACAAAGTAAGTAAAATGTTTTTGTATGCAAATTATAACTATTAAATATTTAGATAAAAGCAAAGTGACAGATAAAAGCAGACAGAAAATATGATGAAAATAATTTTTTTAAAAAAATGATGAAGCCAGGCACAGTGGTGCATGTCTGTAATCCCAGCTACTCCAGAGGCTTGAGGTGGGAGGACTGCTTGAGCCCAGGAGTTCAAGATCAGCCTGGGCAATATAGTAACACCCTGGCTCAAAAAAATTAAATAAATAAAATAAAAAATAAAATCTCTGAGGGAGCTTCCAATAACACTTCAGACTGAATTGATGTTGTCAGTCTCCCCTCTCACTATAAATACATAAAAATGTTGAAGACATTCGGTAGGTGGTAATAATACAAATGATTAGTTACATTAGGATGTAACTAATCATTTGTATTATTACCACCTACCTTTCAAAAGCAATGATATAGAATAGAAAGGTAGAAGTCTGCATGAAGAATATAGACATTATTTGACAGATTTGACCACATGTAAATGTGTATGAAAAGGATACTAAAGAATGTGAGAGGTAATACAATGTTCAAAAAAAACTAAACCATGGAAAAAATGAGGTAATCCTTAACTGAAGAAAACAAAAAAGGTGCAAAGGAAAAGAAACAATCAAAGTATGGTATTTGGCGTGCTTAGAAGTGAATAGTATTCATATATATTTATACAATAGTGTGCATATTAATTTAAAATATGGTGATTTAACTCTTTTGAGAGCACTCAAGGATAAGAAGTAGAGCAGAGAAATTAAAGGAGATAAATATAGCAAAATCCTCATCAACCATGACACAAAGTTAGTAGATAATATTTAAAACTGACAAAGGGAGACTAGTATAAGAATATGGTTTTAGGCCAGGTGTGGTGGTTCATGGCTGTAATCCCAGCACTTTGGGAGGCTGAGGTGGGAGGATCACTTGAGTCCAGAAGTTCAAGAGCAGCTTGAGCAACACAGCGAGACACCCTCTCGTCTCCGCAAAAAATTTAAAAATTAGCTGAGCATGGTGGCATGCACCTATACTACCAGCTACTCAGGAGGCTGAGGCAGGAGGATCAGTTGAGCTCAGAAATTAGAGGTTGCAGCGACCTACGATAACACCACTGCACTCCAGCCTGGACAACAGAGTGAAATCCTGTCTCAAAACAAAAACAAAAAAGAACATAGTTTTAAAACATGAAGATAAATAAGAGAAATGGCAACTAAGAGTTAAAAATGGTTGATTCTAAGAGGTTATACTTGGAAGCAGGAAATGGTACATAAGGAACAGCTGTTTTTCATCATAAAGCCCTTCGGTACTATTTTCCTTGAACTACATGCATGCATTACCCTGACAGAAATTTAAAAATATATTTGAGAATGTATCAATTATCGATGCAGCATGGTACTGGAGGATTCCATTTTCAGTGATTAGTGAACTATTAACTACTTGAAAATACAAACTCTCTCTCTTTTTTCTTTTCTTTTTTTTTTTTTTTTTAAGAGACAGGGTCTCAGTCTGCTGCCCAGGCTGGAGTACAGTGGTGTCACCATAGCTCACTGCAGCCCTGAACTCCTGGGCTCAAGCAACCCTCTTGCCTCAGCCTCCCGAGTAGCTAGTATTATAGACATGCGCCCCCACATCTGGCTAATTTCATTTTATTTTTTTAGTAGAGATGAGGTCTTGCTATGTTGCCCAACATGGTCTCAAACCCCTCGGCTCAAGCAAGCCTCCTGCCTTGGCCTCCTGGGATTATAGGCCTGAGCCACTGTGCCCAGCCACAAACTATATATTATTTACCTCTAGACCCCTAGTACCTAGCAAAGTTTCTGGCACAAAGTCACTATTCAATAAGTATTTGATGAACAGAATAAAAGTGAATAAAACAGAGATTTCAAAAAGTGATTCAAACTAGTATAGCAACTAAAAATATGTTAAACCAGAAGTAATACAATACTAGGGAAAGATCATGATTTAATACTTGTTAGGACAAAAAAAGAATCATTTTTAAAAGAAATAACTTGAATCCATTGGTATCCTAACCAAGGTACTGCAATAAAATCCATTCATTCATTTATTGAGTACCTACCATGTACCAAACTGTGCTTGAGCATTAGGGGTATATCCCCACCATAGACATGGTCCAATTTTTCATAGACCTTATAAGCTACATAAAATATATGATTTAAAAACAAAGTACTTTTTAAATTCTTTTACAAATAGCATAAGCATTTCTGACTACTAAACAAATGAAGATTATAATCAGAGTTAAGATACGTGTAGTAAGCATTCAAATATAAGACAATTTACATGAACTATGATATGCTCCAAAGGAACAGTAATAGAAGAGAAAATATACATGAGAAATAGCTAATAAAAAGGTACCTTTTAAAAAGGTCATTATTAGTCAATATTATTCAATACGATAACCAAATTTTACTCAGAAATAAATGACAGGAGATTGATGAAAAGCCATAAGAATATGTAGAAGCTAAATCATCACATGGAAAACTGAATAGCCTAACTAATAATAAAAAATATAAATTATCAGCATTTAAACATTAATAATTGGCAAAATTGAGTAAAGAATTTTCTGTACTCTTCTCAGAACTTTTCAGTAAATTTGAAATTATATTTTTTGTTTCAAAAAAGAATTAAAACAATATCTAATGTTCACAGGCAGAAGAATTACAGATACATTTATGTATTATTGGTGGCAGTACATATTAGCTCAATCTCTTCTGCAAAAGAGGGCTATGAGGCTACATAGTATACTCTATGATCTAGTAATTTTGCTTTGGGAAATATAACCCAAGAGAATACCAGTCCCGTTCTCCACATTCCCACCACCTCTCTTCCAAAAAAGGAATTTGCCAAGTTGTTCAAAGACATGGCCTATTTTTGCTTCAATTTTTATCATTTGAATTATTTCCTTCTAATTTCCCTTTCAATTCATTTCTCTAAATGAATAGAATCATGGTGCAAAATATTATAACTTACTTTTTGTCACTCAAACATTCTCTGTGTTATTATTGTTCTTACGCCATCATTTTCATTGGCTGTATAACAGGTCTTCAAGTAGATTTACCATAATACAACCACTGTGGCCAATGTTGAGGACTGGCTACTCAAAACACACACTCCTTAGCCCATTCTACCTTGCAGCTTTCCCACTACAGAACCTGGAAAGCCAAATTCTTGCTTTCTTAGATTCTATTGTGGCCAGACATGGCTATGTGACCAATGAGATATATATGAACTTCTCCTGGGAAAAGGAGAAGGCACTTCTGGGGAAGCTTATCATCACTGATAAAGGATACTCACTCCAAAAATAAACCCAACATAAACCCTTTTGTTACTCTTCACTGTGGTCTTAACGCCTGTAGCTACAGCAATCTTGTGGTTAGAATGCAATAAAAAGGACTAAAAGCAACACAATGGAGAAGAAGGATGGCACATGAGAAAGATCGAAAAAATTCCAGTTTCTTCATGTCATTACTGAGCCGCTAGACCAGCTTGAGATTACCCATATTTTTTTCATGTGAGAAAAATATTACCTCTGTTTGTTAAGTCACTGCTATAAGGGTTTACTTACAGACAGCAGCATTCCTAACTGATATTCATTCCATTATAGTTGGACACTTAGATTGTTTATAATTTTTCACTATTACAAAATAATTTGCCAATGATGTTCTTTATGCATATAGATTTTAAATGCTATCTTTTCTTTACTTCCCTGAGTTAGACTACCACAAATGGAATTAACAGGTCAAAATATAACTATTTTCACATCTCTTGAGAGAGACTGACCAACTCACAATACCACAAACAATATATAAGAGTAAAGTTCTAATATATCTCCTCCAGCATTGGGTGTTATCATTTATTTTTTTAATTAGTAGACCAAAAAGGGTATTTCATTGCTTTAATGTACATTTCATTGATGATCATTATTAATATTATTTTGCCATGTTTACTATAGTACTGCAAAAAAAACCACCCAAATGCTCAGAGGGTAGCTCAGTGAACCATATTTTGATTGTTTTTAAAAATTCTTATTAGTTATTAAAATGTAATATAAAATGGAAGAAATATCCAAACTTTAAATAAACATATAAAGCAAAAACAGAGATCCACTCCTTTACCCCCATGCCAATCCCCAGAGGTAACCAATGTGAGCAGTGCCTGAATTCACTTCTGAACTTTCCTGTATGAAGAAACAGAAAGATAAACAAAAATAACACCTGTTTTGGTTACATAATTATTAAAAATAAATACAGGGACTACAACTACACACATATAAAATATATATAAAATTAATGAAAACTTTTATCAAGCTCTTGTTATACTGTTCTAAGTATATTTATTAATTCATTTCATTGCCACATAAAAAGAGAAGACACAAAACAGCATAATATAAACTCAGCATTTTAAAAACATAAACATGTACACTAACAGAGTTGAAAATATAGATGCTAGAGTTAAATTTTTATTAAGATATTTTTGTCTTATATATAAATAATATACAAGGGCAATGCAGATATAATGAAAGGAGCTTGTAGGGAAAGGAGGTAAGACTGAAATGTCAAGTTTTTATGTTGCTGATTTTACCATCAAGGTGGACACCCTTTGTAGGCAGCAGGAAATAACATGCTGGAGTGCCAAAAAAGTTTTCAGGATATTTGGTAATCTCAGTTTTCATACAGACAAACGCATAACATTTCTCAAAACAGCTAAAGTAGTTATAATTGCATATATATCTTTTGCTAATGTTTAAGAGAATAAGATCCAGAAAATATGCCTTTTAAACTTAAATCCAGTACACAAAACAATGCCTGCTATTTTAAGTAATGTTCCTAGCATAAATACAAATCCCAATGACTTCGTTTAACTTACAAGTACAGATTTATTTAGCTTTAATAAATAATCATTCTGTTTTCTGTTAAAACTGTAACAATAATCTGAAAAATTGCCCAAAACAATTGTTAGAACAAAAAAAAAGAAAACTATTCTTACTTGGGACAATATGTAGAAGATGATCTCAATAAACAGACATTCCATTCTCTTAAAAGGAATACAAAAGGATATGAACAAGCAATTTAGACAAGAAACCCAAAAAGCCAATAAGCTTAGGAAGAGATGCTTAAACTCAGTAGTAATCAGAGAAATGCAAATAAATATAAGTAGGAGATATAACTTTATATTTATCAGACTAGCAAGAAGTAGAATGCTAGACAATGCCACATTAGCAGCGATATGAGATCACAAACTGCTCATAAGAATGCACACCAAGGCAGTCATTCCAGAAAGCCAAGTACAATATTTAAGTTTACATATATCCAACAAACTAGTAATTTCACTAGTAATATGTAAAAAAAATTATCAGTTAAAACTAATGAATTTAATGCTTATAAAACATTACAGCTGGATCTTTAAAAAAAGAGAAAATCACAAAATTTATTTTTGTAAATGAAAAATACATGCGCAGGAAAAACAGTAATATTTTATAAATATACATTTTAAAAAACAGAAGGGGAATATAAAAGAGAAATGCAGATAAAAATGTGTAAGTAAATTAAACGAGACCAATGAAGACAATGTGCCATAAACTAAGAAGTATGAGAACTTAACTCTGGGCATCTGAGTTCAAAATAACATTATCAAAAATATGTAATGGCTTTAAGAACACAAGCAAAAATCCTAATATTAACAAATATAGCAGCATATCAAAAGAAAAATACTGAAGGACCAAGTTTATTTAGGTTAAATGAGAAAAACAAAAGATTATCTTAGCAGACACAGAAAATCAATTAACAAATTCCAACATCTATTACTGTTAACATCTCTTAGAAAACTAGAAAGAAACTTCATTAACATGCCATATAGTAATTCTTAGAAAACAACAGCAAATAACACTAACAGTTACACGTGGTTTCCATGTAAAATTGTATTTTGGGGGTTTTTTTTGGGTTTTTAGTTTTTTGAGGGAAAAAAGGAGACCCTGTAACACTATCATAATACAAAGTTCTGGAATAATATCCAATGCTAGAAAAAGAGAGATATAAATACTGGAAATATGTACAATTGATTTTTTCTACCTAAAATATATCCAACTATGAGAAAGAATATTTCTGCCAAGTGACCAAATGACTTTGCACACACAAGCACAGCTTTCCCATGTATCAGAAATAACTAGTTAGAAATGTAATGGAAAAAAAATTCCACTCACACTAGCAATAAAACCTATAAATTCTGAAATTTAGTCCTAGGTATGTTAAGTACAGGAGGTCTCTACTTAAGGCAATAAAAAAAATCTTGGTTGAGAAGATTAGGAATGCAAAGATTACAATTATCACCAGGGTAAATATAAGTCCAATAAAAATCCCCTGTGTGTTTATATGTGTGTGTGTGTGTATATATATATTTGTAACATCTGGAAGGTTATACACTAAATTGTTAGTAGAATTTATCTCTAAACAGTTTTGTGAGAAGGACTGGAGAGGAAGGGGTACTTTCTACTTTGCATATTTCTGTGTATCTTATGTTTTTGTATATACATCTCTTTTGATTTTAAATAACTTCTTCTAAATATGAAATTTAGACAGTTTCTAAAAATAAAATCTAAATTTAACTCTAAATTCCAAATAAAGACTGAAACTGTTTATTTTTTGGTAGAAAAACTGATAGCTCCTAATCAGTGATTGATGTTCCAAATCTTTCTCTAATTCACATTATACCAAACTTACAAAAACATTTTTAAAGAAATCAATATAAATAGATTTCTTAAGTAGGAAAGATTTCCTACTTAAGAAGGAAGTTTTAGTAGAAGTAGAACTTCTACTAAACTTTTAGTAGAACTTTAGTAGAAGTTTTATTAAAACAAACTTGCATTATTAACTACCTGACTTTCAACTATAATAATACCTCATTTTCTGTTAAAAAACTAATATGCAGGCCAGGCACAGTGGCTCACACCTGTAATCCTGGCACTCTGTAAGGCTGAGGCGGGAGGATCGCTTGAGGTCAGCAGTTTGAGACCATTTTCAACAAAGTGAGATCCCATCTCTACTAAAAATAGAAAAAATTAGCTGGGCATAATGGTGCACATCTGTAGTCCCAGCTACTCGGGAGGCTGAGGCAGGAAGATCACTTGAGCCCAGGAATTTGAGGTTGCTGTGAGCAAGGCTGATGCCATGGACTATAGCCTGGGCAACCAATCAAGACTCTATCTCAAAAATAAAAAATAAAAAAATAAAAACAAATACATGAAGTTAAATCAAAATGTCAAAGCAATAATTTTTATTCAAACAATCTGAAAATAAAAGAGCAAAGAGTAGAGAAAATACCAGAAATACTAGTTATTTATAAAAATATTCGAGATAAATAATTTGAGCACTAAGTACATTCAATCTTAAGATTCTACAAATTCCTACCTTCATTACAAAAGCGGCCAGTGAACTCAATTTTTTTTTTTGGTAACTCAAGACTATAACTACACACATCAATTATTGAACTGTTGTACAAAATTTCAATGTTCTTTGGCAGAGAAAACTCTGAGTAGGACTTGGGAGATTGCTACTTCTGGTTCTCTCACTAATCTGTGCAACCTTATTAAAATGACTTAACTTTTCTGAGCAGTCCCAGTTCCCTCAACGACAAAATGAAAGAGTTTAACATTCTGTAACTATACAAAACTAAGGATGGCATGTGGAAAATAAAGCTAAGTACTGAATCCAAGACAATGAGAATTTTTAAAAAAGATTTCTATGTTTGCATTCTGTTTATCTGTGTCCTTTTCATGGAAGACTAATGGTATACAGTTGAATTAATGTCTTCCAACGCAGTATCACTTTGGCTTTTTAAAAATTAATTATTAAAGACAAAAACAGCCACCTTCCAAAAGATTTCCTCATCCTCCAGAATGATCACCCTCTTCTTTATAGTTATCAGTGTATTTTGGTCAGCAGCAAGATGTTATCTTTCTTCCCCACCCCTGCCTTTATTAGCCAGAGGATCCTTCTCATAAATTTGGACTCAATTTTAACATCATCATTAACAACATATACTGTGAAGGTGCTGCAGATAACTTTAAAGGTAAAGAGGAAACTGCTAAAGCTCCAAGAGGGCAGGGATAATCTCTGCTGTTGACTGCTGGATCTTCAATGTCTAGATGTAGCAGATGCTCAATAAATACTTGTTAAATTAATTGCACAGATTTACAAGAAGCATGTAAACAGTATAAGGCAACACACTCTAAGTGCCAAATGACAAAACAAGTACTAAAAAACAATCATTAAAGCCTGTAATCCTGGCACTCCAGGAGGCCAAAGCGGGAGGATCACTCAAGGTCATGAGTTCAAAACCAACCTGAGCAAGAGCGAGACCCCATCTTTACTAAAAATAGAAAGAAATTAATTGGCCAACTAAAAATATATAGAAAAAATTAGCCGGGCATGGTGGCACATGCCTGTAGTCCCAGCTACTTGGGAGGCTGAGGCAGAAGGATTGCTTTAGCCCAGGAGTTTGAGGTTGCTGTGAGCTAGGCTGACGCCACTGCACTCTAACCTGGTCAACAGAGTGAGACTCTGTCTCAAAAAAAAAAAAAAAAAGTCAAAGAATAATCGCTGTGGATAATAAATGTGAGATGAATAGATGGAAGTATGTTACATTATCAACAGTATATAGACTGTAGAATTACTTCAGAAATCTGAGGCATTTTACTGAAAAACAATTGTAGCAATCATCAATATTTATGACTTATAATAGCAAGTTGTTGAAAATTGATATAGTGATGACCAAGAACTCATCAAAATTTTGAGGACTAAAAATAAAACTGAAGATCTTGAACTAGCACTGATTGAATGGACTCAACAAGAAAGTGGTGAATTTATGCAACTATCTAGTTTGGTGATGAAACAAGTAAAAATAAACCATGAAGACCTGACCTGGAGGTGAGCATATATATTAATAAAAATATGAGCCTAGGATTATTTAGAAGCAGCACAGTGTAAACCAGTGTTCTCAACCTTGGCACTACTGACATTTTGGACCAGACAGCTTTTATTTGGGGGGCGGGCTGGGGGACTGTCTACTGGTGTCCTTGGCCTCTATTCATTAGTTGTCAGAAGAAATCCCTGCTGTGACAACCAAAAATGGCTCCAGACATTGCCAGATGTTCCCCAGAGGGTGGGAGGAGGGAAAGGAGGAAGGCAGGGAGGAAGGGAAGATGAACTATCTCTGGGTGAGAGCCACTGGTATAAACCATCTGAAAAATTTGTGGTGAAAAAGCCTCTATTAATTATAGAGCAGTTGAGAACTACATTAAAAAAAATCAACCAACATTATATCTGTTGAAAATCTTTGTCCTACATAAAACTTATGTTCTTAGGAATCCAGTCCCAGGGCAGAGCTACTTTTATAGAAAAGTAAATTTGTTCAGAACCAAGGTTTACCGATTTCTTTGCCTTGCCCATCAGACACCAAGTCATATAATTTATCTTTCACATCATCTTCCTTCTTAATTTCTCTGCCACTGGCCCACTGCTTATCTATAGTGATAAACTACAGCCACAGCCATTTCATTCCTGTTCAACGCCCTAACTAATTCACCTTCTAATTTTCAGTCTCTTATTCCCAACAATACAAGTGGGCGTCAAATTACTAGCGTTGGCCAGATATAGATCTCTTATTTCCGTAGTTAAGTCCCCTCAGCAGGGAAGGGACTAAGGAGATGACATTCTCCTATAGAGTTTACCAAAAATGAGCAGGTCCCCAGACTTTGAATAGAGACCTTCACAAGCCTCCTTTTGCCTTGTAAGAGGAGTGCACTCTGGATCAGACAAGGTCGATCTTATTTTTCACAAATTCTCTAGGTACGTTCTTTACAGATGAGAAAGTTAAAAAATAAAAATGTGTTAAGTTGCTGTCACTGTAGCTTACATAGCTAGCACTGTAGTCCATGCTCACGTGCCCAACTTAGGGCTGCCAGATTTAGCAAATAAAAAGTACAGGATGCTCAGTTAAATTTGGATTTCAAATAAATTGTTGTTGTTTATCCAGATTTCACTTGTATTTTATTTGGCAACCCTAGCCCAACTTGCCAATAAAACCTCAGAAAAAGAAGGGCTTAATACTTCTTTGTGTTCTTCAACACATGCCTATGATAACCTGCACATAGTGTGAACCTATTTGGAACTTTCAAATGCAAAATGAATTAAAGTTTCTCCTGTATTTTGGAACCAGCAGACCTTGCATCTTTCTCCCATTCTAAGACATATCTTGGCACACATGAGCATCAGAAATTCTATCAGTAATTCAGAGCCAATCTAATCACTATTCACTAATAGTGGTTGGAATCTCAGGCTCTAGAATCAGAAAATGTGAATTTAAACATGACCTCTTCTACTTGGGTTAATTTTTAACAAGCATGAGGCTTTTTTCTTTATCTATGAAGTGGATTTAATAAGAGCATATTTCTCACAAGATTACTGTTAAGTGTAAAATTAAGTAGCGACTCTTCTTAGTATATTTGCATCTTAATTTGTATAATCCCTATAAAT